>JABUOV010000066.1:82500-85000 GCA_025617405.1 Perca schrenkii
GTGATTGGTCGGTGGTATGATTGACAGGAGCCCTCTGATGACAGCACGCAGCGTGATTGGCCGGTCCTATGATTGACAGGAGCCCTCTGATATACAGCAAGCAGCGTGATTGGTTGGTGGTATGATTGACAGGAGCCCTCTGATATACAGCAAGCAGCGTGATTGGTCGGTGGTATGATTGACAGGAGCCCTCTGATGACAGCTCGCAGCGTGATTGGTCGGTGGTATGATTGACAGGAGCCGTCTGATGACAGCTCGCAGCGTGATTGGTCGGTGGTATGATTGACAGGAGCCCTCTGATGACAGCACGCAGCGTGATTGGTCGGTGGTATGATTGACAGGAGCCCTCTGATGACATCACTTTTCCGATGTAGTTTTCTTCGTGGAACTTGAAGCATCTTTTTGTGAGAGAACTCATTCTGCTCTCAGCACATTATCGAAAAATCCACTGTGACCAATCAGCTCCAAGCGTTTGTTCCTAGTAAAGAAACGCAAGCAGAAGTGACGTCGATTGGCCGAGATGTGAAGCGGATTTAAAGTTAATTAGTGGTTTTAAAAAAAAACTGCAAAAAAAACAAGAAAAAACCTTGTGAAGGATTCGGGTTTTCACATGAACTCTGACTGCTGCACACTCCTTCAAACTGACGTTTCCTACGGGAACCAGTGTACCACACACACACACACACACACACACACACACCCTCTGAGTTCCCATGATGCAGTGTGTGTGTGTGTGTGTGTGGTGGGAAACCTCTCCTGCTATCAGTTCACACACACACACAGCGGTTCTCATCAGCCAATCAGAGCCGGAGCTGTAGTCATGTGACCATTTACTACTTCCAAGGAAACCAAACCAAGGAATGAAATGAGAAGTAAAAGTGAAATCTATAAATCCTCGAATGATATGTCATAAATAAGAGAAACTGAGGTCAGAGACGTCAACAGCTGACGGTTTGGAAACACACGTTGAGAGTTCAGTATTTCGTGATACAGGCCACGCCCATTTACGCCTATATTTGGTCTTTGCAAAATCGCGATGTATGGAAACCTACTTTTGCGAACTCCTCCTATGTCCCGATCTGTACCAAACGCTGCACATTTACTCCGGGGAACTTCATGCACAACTTGGACCAAAAGATATTGATAATCCTCAAAATGCAGAAGTTATAGAGCACTGGTTCTCAAAGTTTTTTCAATAATGTTCCCCATTTGAATTGTGTTTTTAAGCCAAGTACCCCCCAGCGATAGATTTAACATTGAAATGCTGATGCTGAGGCAACAATAACCTTTTATTTTTTCTTTTAAACGTAAAAAGTCAGTAGAAAGAAGGAAGTACGGCAAGTACCTAATAGGAACAATCAATAATATAGTAATAATCAACAATAATATATCAATAGTAATAAAACTGCATATTACAGTACAATACCATCAAATTACAAAATACCATGAAAATACAGTAAAATACAGTTTTGTACTTTTACAGTATTGTTTATATATACTGTAAATTGTATTACAGTACAGCTACAGTAGTTCGCTGTAAAATTGATTTACAGTAACTTGCTGGCAACCGTGCTGCCTGTAATTTACTGTAAATATGCAAGGAAATTGTTTAGAGTGTAGAATAGGTGGAAAATAGCATGAAAAACTTAAAAAAGGCGACAAAAACCTTTTGAAAAGTGACAAAAACCTTGAAAAAGTCAAAATGGATGTTTTTAAAAGCGATAAAGACAACCTCGGAGAAAAAAGGAAGGAAGGCAGGCAAGAACACGTCGAAAACAGTGACAAAAAAACGACAAAAACTTTAAAAACAACAACAAAAACTTTAAAAAAAGTGCTCACGTACCCCCTGCAGTCCTCCAAATTTGAGAAACACTGTTATAGAGGAACGACTTCCTGTTGGTGGCCGTTAAAACAGGAAGTTGTTGCACATCTTGGCAAGAATTAGTCCGATTCACACGAAACTTGACTCACTTCTTCCCCGTGCTCCACTGAGCCGCTGTGCCAAATTTGGTGTCACTCGGCCAACTATGGCTTCTCACATTTTCGGGAGAATAACTCATGTTTACAAAAAAAACTAAGTTCAAGAGTTCCCCTTCCTCCGGTGAGGCTGTGTGCAAAAATATAGAGCCAGCCATTCATTCATTCATTCATTCATTCATTCATTCATTCATTCATAGGTGGCACTTTTGCTGCAAAATCATGAAAAAAGCTACAATAATAATACAATAATTCTCTTTAAATAGGTTTTATCAGCTTTGTTGTCCTTGTTTTTATCTGTTTTTGTGTAAATACTTTGAAAGAAAACTGACATTTGGATGTTTGACTTGTTAAAAAGGTCCAGTGTGTGGAAAAGTCTCCCGTCTAGCGTTGAGATGATATATCAACAATCAACTCTCTCGCACCACGCTGTTCACACAGTAAGTATTACAGCTACGGTGGCCTTCACGCTTCAAAAAGGGCCTGGAAGCTACGATAGCCGTTAGCAGCATTAGCAGCAACC
>JABUOV010000066.1:90000-92500 GCA_025617405.1 Perca schrenkii
TTTTTATACAGGAATTATTTTATGGAATAGTCTTCCACTTCATATCAAAATGGCAGTAACGAAAAGGGATTTTAGACATAAAGTTAGGTAGATAATTAGGGGTAAATAAAATCTAGATTGGGGACAGGGTAATTTATTGTTTGGTAGGTCATGGTGTTATAGCTGGTTTTTTGATGTGTAGTTTTATTTTTTATTGTTTTAATCGTAGGACTGTATGTGTTTGCATGTGTATGTTCCTGTTCTTTTTGATAACTCTGCAAACCCTTGGTGTTCTCTCAATGAGCTTCATGAGGTAGTCACCTGAAATGGTTTTACCTTCACAGGTGTGCTTTGTCAGGGTTCATTAGTGGAATTATTTCCCTTATTAATAAAAAAGCAAAGGGTGGCTACTTTGAAGAATCTAAAATATAAGACATGTTTTCAGTTATTTCACACTTTTTTCTTAAGTACATAATTCCATATGTGTTCATTCATAGTTTTGATGCCTTCAGTGAGAATCTACAATGTAAATAGTCATGAAAATAAAAAGGAAAAGCATTGAATGAGAAGGTGTGTCCAAACTTTTGGCCTCTACTGTATATGTAAGGAGATAACATGGACACAGGCTAATTACTGATCACTAACATGCATAGCAAAAATCTGTAGAATAATCAGGGGTGATTGTAGGATCAGAGCTTTGACTGGGTTACAGGTGCATAGGTGTAAACATTGTAATTTCCCCTCCGGGATTAACAAAGTATACATTATTATTATTATTATTATTATTATTATTATTACATTATTGCATCAGCGACAGCCACACAGGACATCAAACCTTTCAACCTGTAATTGTTTGTCCTCTGTCTCACTAACAGACAACTTCACAAACTCCAACTTGAAGCACTAAAATTATAATTTTTTTTAATTATAAACAAACATATTAATTGTTTTTTAATTATTATAATTTTTAGGGGGGCTGAGATTAAATTTAGGTGGGGCTTGATGAATGAAAAATAAAACTTTCCTTGGTGCACTGGTGCAAACATTGTAATTTCCCCTTGCGGGATTAATAAAGTATACTTGAGCCCCCCTAAAAAGGGTCTAAAAAGCACCACTGAGAATGAATACGTTTTCTTTATGTATAGGAAGGCTGTCAGATACAGGCGCCTGCCCTTTAATTTCTGTCCATTCCCAGGGAGAGAAAAGAAAAGAAAAGGAAACACCCGTCTACACGCAAAGATATTCTTTAAATATATTTCACTTCATGCAGAGAATATTTAGCCTGGAGCGACACATGCTGCAGTGGGTTATCTTTCAGATCTCTCTCTCTCTCTGTCTCTCTCTCTTTCTCTCTCTCTCTCTCTCTGTCTCTCTGTTGACACAATGAGAGCTGCAGGCAGCGTACTCTGAGCTCAAGTTGAGGCCGATTTAGTGTGAATGAGTTTCATGTTTTTAGTGTCAGTCTCAGAGTTATTTATGATGAAGGGAAACACCCTGATGGTTGTTCCCAGGCCTCTCTCTGTCTCTCTCTCTCTCTCTCTCTCTCTCTCTCTCTCTCTCCCTCTCTCTCTCTCTCTCTCTCTCTCTCTCTCTCTCTCTCTCTCTCTCTCTTTGTCTCTGTCTCTCTCTCCCTTTCCCCTCTGTCTCTATTTCTCGTGTCTCTTCCTTCTTTCTCACAGTCCACCCATCAAGTGATACTTGGCATCCTGCTGACTCTCACACACACACACACACACACTTACACACACTTACACACACACCATGTTTGTTGTGTAAAGATCAGACTGACTGCTGGGAAAACTCACACATTCATTATATATAACCCTCATTTTTTAGCTTACCATAGTTAAATATTCAGGGCTAACGTTATCATGTGTACCTGCCGCCCACAGACCGCTAACGTTAGCTACAAAGCTGAAATAAGCTAACGTAACATTAGCGCCAACTAGCCGCTCCAACCGGGTTCAATATCCGGTTAAATACCAACTCAGTATTAGCTGTGATAGCTAGTTAAAGGCGCACTATGAGTTTGTGCATGGTTTAGGCGCGATTACATTTTTGTCTCAGTATCGTAGTCATCTCTCCTTTGACCCGCTAGCTGCCTGGTCCCTGAACACACCGTGAACGCACCGTGAAGAAGCACAGTCTCAGGAGACAACACAGGGCTCGTAAACGCAAAAACAGACACTAGGGGGCACAGGCTGTGCACCACTTCAGCCAATCACCAGCAAGATGGTTCAGGGAGGGGGTGGGGCTTAGTGACAGTTGGTTTAGACAGTTTCGGAAACATTGGGGGGAGGGGCAAGCTTGCTCTGATTTGTTTGGTATTTACTTTGAACGTCAGCAGAAGTGACGTCGGACATACATCGGTAATAAAGTGCTTTTGGGAAGAGTGTCTATAACGCTATAGCCTCCACCGGGAAGCCAACGTTAGTTTAGCTAACAGATAATTCGGCTGACCGCCAGGTGATTGTAGCGGTCTGCCGTTAGCCTCCGTAGGCAAGCTAACGTTAGTTTAGCT
>JABUOV010000066.1:97500-105000 GCA_025617405.1 Perca schrenkii
TAAAAGAGACTTCAGATACAGTATTAGAGGACCACTAAGGTCTATATAAAAGAGACTTCAGATACAGTATTAGGGGACCACTAAGGTCTATATAAAAGAGACTTCAGATACAGTATTAGAGGACCACTAAGGTCTATATAAAAGAGACTTCAGATACAGTATTAGGGGACCACTAAGGTCTATATAAAGAGACTTCAGATACAGTATTAGGGGACCACTAAGGTCTATATAAAAGAGACTTCAGATACAGTATTAGGGGACCACTAAGGTCTATATAAAAGAGACTTCAGATACAGTATTAGAGGACCACTAAGGTCTATATAAAAGAGACTTCAGATACAGTATTAGAGGACCACTAAGGTCTATATAAAGAGACTTCAGATACAGTATTAGGGGACCACTAAGGTCTATATAAAAGAGACTGCTGTTGCTTTAATTAAAGTCAGGTTTTCAAACGGTTAGCCTCTCAAATGTACTTTAACATTCGTCCGATTTTTCCCTTTAATAAATTGTCCACATATTTTACCACCTTCCACTGAGAGGGACTTTTTTGGGGTCGGAAACTAGACACTCACCTAAAGGATTATTAGATTTACAGCTGTTAAATTTCTCGTTAATGCAATTATCTAATCAACCAATCACATGGCGGCTGCTTCAATGCATTTAGGGGGTGTGGGATCTGCTCTGAGTATTTCACATTCTGCTCAGTTATTGCAGCAAAGCATTCGTGAAGCCACAACACGCACAACCTTGAGGGGGGTGGGCTACACCAGCAGAAGACCCCCCCCCCCGGGTACCACTCATCTCCACTAACTATTGGATACTGAGGATACTGAATTTGCACGAGCTCACCAAAATTGGACAGTTGAAGACTGGAAAAATGTAGCCTGGTCTGATGAGTCTCGATTTCTGTTGAGACATTCAGATGGTAGAGTGAGAATGAGAACATGGATCGGTCAGGGCTTGTTACCACTGGGCAGGCTGACAGTGGGGGGTTGGGGGGGTAATGGTGTGTGTGTGTGTGTGTGGGGGGTGTAATGTGTGTGTGTGTGGGGGGGTGCTTCTAAAGAATGCTTCCAGCACCTTGTTGAATCAGTGACACCAAGAATTAAGGCAGTTCTGAAGGAGAAAGGGGGTCACCAATCACACTTCCTGGAAACATCAGCTGACCCCAGTGTGTGTGTGTGTGTGTATGTGTGTGTGTGTGTGTGTGTGTCTGTATCTGTGTGTGTGTGTGTGCATGTGTGTCTGTGTATATTTGTGTGTGTGTGTGTGTGTGTGTGTGTGTGTGTGCGCTTGTGTGTGTATATGTGTGTATGTGTTTGTGTGTGCCTGTAAATGTGTGTGTGCGTCTGTGAATGTGTGTGTGTGTGTATGTGTGTGTGTGTGTGTGTGTGTGTGTGTCTGTGAATGTGTGTGTGTGTATATGTGTGTTTGTGTGTGTGTGTGTGTGTGTCTGTCTGTGTGTGTGTGTGTGTGTTTTCGTGTGTGTTTGTGTGTGTGTGTGTGTGTGTGTGTCTGTATCTGTGTGTGTGTGTGTGTGTGTGTGTGTGTGTGTGTGTGTGTGTGTGTGTGTGTGTGTGTGTGTGTGTCTGTGTGTGTCTGTATCTGTGTGTGTGTGTGTGTGTGTGTGTGTTTGCGTGTGTGTTTATGTGTGTGTGTGTGTGTGTGTGTATATATGTGTGCTTGTGTGTGTGTGTCTGTGAATGTGTGTGTGTGTATATGTGTGTGTGTGTGTGTTTTCGTGTGTGTTTGTGTGTGTGTGTGTGTGTGTCTGTATCTGTGTGTGTGTGTGTGTGTCTGTGTGTGTGTGTGTGTGTGTGCGTGTGTGTGTCTGTATCGTGTGTGTGTGTGTCTGTATCTGTGTGTGTGTGTGTGTTTGTGCATGTGTGTCTGGTATGTGTGTCTGTGAATGTGTGTGTTTAATTGAGTGCACTAATCAGCACAGAAAGAGCAGCACTGAGTCTGTTTTTCCTTTTATGGAGACCAGAGAGTCACTGGGAAACAGAGGCAGTAGTCACGATACTGAATAGTCGTGTGTGTGTGTGTGTGTGTGTGTGTGTGTGTGTGTGTGTGTGTGTGTGTGTGTGTGTGTGTGTGTGTCTGCTCGGTGCTGGAGTGTTAGTGAGCCAGCATTTAATGTCAGGCAGTGAGTCAGAAAGCAGCGTGGAATAAAAGACAAAACAGCCAGAGAGGGGAAAAACAAGCGCCCCCGGGGCCCGGGTGGGGGGTGGGGGGGTGGCTGTTGTGACGTCAGAGGGCTGCGAGTCCACGTCACCCCCCCCCCCCCAGGCTCAGATGTCAGGGGGTCAATGCTCGGCCTGTTTGCTGCTCAGGGCGTGACCCCACTCCTCCCACACTTCAACAGTCCCGTACTTGAATGCTACACTTGAGTAAAAGGACAAGACATGACTGGGGAGACCTCTAGGTAGAAGAAAGTGAAGTGTGGGACATCTTAGAGTCCCGAATCCTGCAAAGAGCAAAGTCTCAAGAGCAGACTGTGGAGTAGATCTAGTCTGATTGAACAAAAATGTAGGAAAAAGTGACAAAAAGTGACAAAGATGTATGAAAAAGTCACAAAAAGTGACAAAAATGTAGGAAAAAGTGGCAAAAAGTGACACAAATGTGGGAAAAAGTGGCAAAAACATCAGAAAAAGTGACAAAAGCTAGGTGGGCCAAAATCTATTTTGAACTTAAATTGATATGAGGGCGGATCATAACTTAGCGAGGGGCCAGATTTTGACCTCTAGGTAGAAGAAAGTGAAGCGTGGGACATCTTAGAGTCCCGAATCCTGCAAAGAGCAAAGTCTGAAGAGCAGACTGTGGAGTAGTTCTAGTCTGATTGAACAAAAATGTATGAAAAAGTGACAAAAAGTGACACAAATGTAGGAAAAAGTGGCAAAAATGTAGGAAAACGTGACATAAAGTGACAAAATGTAGGAAAAAGTGACAAAAAGTGACAAAATGTATGAAAAAGTGACAAAAAGTGACAAAATGTAGGAGAAAAGTGGCAAAAATGTAGGAAAACGTGACATAAAGTGACAAGATGTAGGAAAAAGTGACAAAAAGTGACACAAATGTAGGAAAAAGTGGCAAAAATGTAGGAAAACGTGACATAAAGTGACAAAATGTAGGAAAAAGGTACAAAAAGTGACACAAATGTAGGAAAAAGTGGCAAAAATGTAGGAAAACGTGACATAAAGTGACAAAATGTAGGAAAAAGTGACAAAAAGTGACACAAATGTAGGAAAAAGTGACACAAATGTAGGAAAAAGTGACACAAATGTAGGAAAAAGTGGCAAAAATGTAGGAAAAAGTTACATAAGTGGCAAAAATGTAGGAAAAAAAGACAAAAAGTGACAAAAATGTGGGAAAAAGTGGCAAAAACATCAGAAAAAGTGACAAAAGCTAGGTGGGCCAAAATCTATTTTGAACTTAAATTGACATGCGGGCGGATCATAACTTAGCGAGGGGCCAGATTTTGACCTCTAGGTAGAAGAAAGTGAAGCGTGGGACATCTTAGGGTCCCGAATCCTGCAAAGAGCAAAGTCTGAAGAGCAGACTGTGGAGTAGTTCTAGTCTGATTGAACAAAAATGTATGAAAAAGTGACAAAAAGTGACACAAATGTAGGAAAAAGTGGCAAAAATGTAGGAAAACGTGACATAAAGTGACAAAATGTAGGAAAAAGTGACAAAAAGTGACAAAATGTATGAAAAAGTGACAAAAAGTGACAAAATGTAGGAAAAAGTGGCAAAAATGTAGGAAAACGTGACATAAAGTGACAAAATGTAGGAAAAAGTGACAAAAAGTGACACAAATGTAGGAAAAAGTGGCAAAAATGTAGGAAAACGTGACATAAAGTGACAAAATGTAGGAAAAAGTGACAAAAAGTGACACAAATGTAGGAAAAAGTGGCAAAAATGTAGGAAAACGTGACATAAAGTGACAAAATGTAGGAAAAAGTGACAAAAAGTGACACAAATGTAGGAAAAAGTGACAAAAATGTAGGAAAACGTGACATAAAGTGACAAAATGTAGGAAAAAGTGACAAAATGTAGGAAAAAGTGACAAAAAGTGACACAAATGTAGGAAAAAGTGGCAAAAATGTAGGAAAAAGTGACAAAAAGTGGCAAAAATGTAGGAAAAAGTGACATAAAGTGACAAAATGTAGGAAAAAGTGACAAAAAGTGACACAAATGTAGGAAAAAGTGACAAAAAGTGGCAAAAATGTAGGAAAAAGTGACAAAAAGTGACAAAATGTAGGAAAAAGTGACAAAAAAGTGACACAAATGTAGGAAAAAGTGACAAAAAGTGGCAAAAATGTAGGAAAAAGTGACAAAAAGTGACAAAATGTATGAAAAAGTGACAAAAAGTGACACAAATGTAGGAAAAAGTGGCAAAAATGTAGGAAAACGTGACATAAAGTGACAAAATGTAGGAAAAAGTGACAAAAAGTGGTAAAAATGTTGGAAAAAGTGACAAAAAGTGACAAAAAAATGTTGGAAAAAGTGGTAAAAACTAGGTGGACCAAAATCTATTTTGAACTTAAATTGACATGCGGGCGGATCATAACTTAGCGAGGGGCCAGATTTGGCTTTTTGTTGTTCACTTTCATCTGCTATTATATGATGTCAAATAGACGTCACGCGATGACATCACCGTGAGCGTGTGAGACGACGACGTGGGAGACAGAAGCCTTGGCTGTCCCGGGACAACTAACGCCTGAAGCTGTTCTGGTTCTGATTTCAGATCCATTTAAACATCTGGCCATGTGATCATGTGATCATGTGATCATGTGAGCTGAGACCTCAGGGAGGCCTGTTGACCTTCTACTGCAGAATGAAGGAGTCATCGGCCAATCAGCACACGCTTCCTGTAACTGGGACAGTCAACTGGCTAACACACACACACAGACGCACACACACACATACACACACACATGCACACACACACACACTCACACACACACACACACACACACACACACACATGGTCAGCTGCACTGAATAATTGACAACTGTTTCTTTCTCTCACATGGCCTGCAGAATGTCCCATTAATGTGTGTAAGTGTGTGTCTGTGTATGTGTGTGTTTGTGTGTGTGCGTATGTGTGTGTCTGTGTGAAAAGTGTAGTTGTGTGTGTGTGTGTGTGAGAGTGTGTGTGTGTGTGTGCGTGTTTCTGTGTGTGCGTGCGTGTGTGTGTGTGTGTGTGTGTGAGTGTGTGTGTTTCTGTGTTTGTGCGTGCGTGTGTGTGTGTGTGTGTGTGTGTGTTTCTGTGTTTGTGCGTGCGTGTGTGTGTGTGTGTGTGTGTGTGTGAGTGTGGGAGTGTGTGTGTGTGTGTGTGTGTGGTGGGGGGAGTTAAACACCCCAAATTACCTTCGAGGAAAACTCCAGCCTCAGTTTCCTGAAGGGAGCAGGACGCTCATTCATGGCGCCAACGCCCCCCCCCCTGACCCCCGAGTCTGTGTGTGTGTGTGTGTCTGTATGTGTGTGTGTGTGTGTGTGTGTGTGTGTGTGTGTGTGTGTGTGTGTCTGTATGTGTGTGTGTGTGTGTGTGTTTGTTTCCAGCAGAGATGTGAATAAAGTTACATCTGTTCTGTGATGATGAATGAAACCAACCTCAGGATCACAGTGAAAACAAAAAAGCCCAATATATATATATATATATATATATATATATATATATATATATATATATATATATATATATATATATATATATATATATATATATATATATATATATATATACATATATATATATGTATATATATATATATATATATATATATATATACATATATATATATGTATATACATATATATATATGTATATATATATATATATATATATATGTACATACATATATATATATGTATAATATATATATATATACATATATATATATATACATATATATATGTATATATATATATATGTATATTATATATATATATATATACATATATATATATGTATATACATATATTATATATATATATATATATATATATATATATATATATATATATATATATATATATATATATATATATATATATATATATATACATATATATATATGTATATATATATATATATATATATATATATATATATATATATACATACATGTATATATATATATGTATATATATATATATATATGTATATGTATATATATATATATATATATATATATATATATATATATATATATACATATATATATATATATATATATATACATATATTTCAGGAAAAAAAGTCAAGTTGAAGTACATTTTTTAGAGTGAGAAATACAAGTGTGAACACTTTGAAATATAAAAAAATAAACGGATGTCAAGACAACTATCGCTGGACTACTTTGATACTGAAGATACGTTCAAAAACCATCTACAGTACAGGCCAAAAGTTTGGACACACCTTCTCATTCAATGCGTTTCCTTTTTATTTTCATGACTATTTACATTGTAGATTCTCACTGAAGGCATCACAAACTATGAATGAACACATATGGAATTATGTACTTAACAAAAAAGTGTGAAATAACTGAAAACATGTCTTATATTTTAGATTCTTCAAAGTAGCCACCCTTTGCTTTTTTTATTAATAAGGGAAATAATTCCACTAATGAACCCTGACAAAGCACACCTGTGAAGGTAAAACCATTTCAGGTGACTACCTCATGAAGCTCATTGAGAGAACACCAAGGGTTTGCAGAGTTATCAAAAAAAAGCAAAGGGTTGCTACTTTGAAGAATCTAAAATATAAGACATGTTTTCAGTTATTTCACACTTTTTTGTTAAGTACATAATTCCATATGTGTTCATTCATAGTTTTGATGCCTTCAGTGAGAATCTACAATGTAAATAGTCATGAAAATAAAAAGGAAACACATTGAATGAGAAGGTGTGTCCAAACTTTTGGCCTTTACTGTGTGTTTTTCTATTAAAGTGGAATGTGCAGTGTGATTGTTATCTCCATGCATCTTACCTGTAGTCATATCGACCACCTCCACGCCGTGTGTAAGGTGTGTGGCATTGATTTTAATGTAGCACACGGCATCACCCAGCACATTAAAACACACAGCGGGTCTTAGAGTCACAAATCTCCTGGATTTTGAAAACCAAATGTTGGGGCCTAGAATTAGGAGCCTCCTAGAAGAGAGAGAACAGCACATTGCTCTTTAAATGGCGTGTTTTTAGCTCTTTTTTAACACTTTTCAGACTGTGTACTGCCGGACACTTCAATCTGTCACAAAGTTTCCTTATCAGAAATTTGAGATTTTAAAACTGAATAATAACGTGGATGGTTCCCTATACAACGCTCTTCACAAGTTACAGTTTTTTCCAACTGCTTACACACAAAATCTTTTCATGTCACACGATTTTTGAAACCTCTCTCTCAAAGTGCAAAACTACACAGCAAATCTCCCAAACCAGAAGCTATTTCTCAGCCTTTCACTCAGCTTTCAATTACATAAAACACTTTTTTCA
>JABUOV010000066.1:152500-157500 GCA_025617405.1 Perca schrenkii
TACATATACATGCACACCTCTATATATACATATACATGCACACCTCTGCACACTGCTATATATACATATACATGCACACTGCTATATATACATATACATGCACACCTCTATATATACATATACATGCACACCTCTGCACACTGCTATGTATACATATACATGCACACTGCTACATATACATGCACACTGCTATATATACATATACATGCACACTGCTATATATACATATACATGCACACTGCTATATATACATATACATGCACACTGCTATATATACATATACATGCACACTGCTATATATACATATACATGCACACTGCTATATATACATATACATGCACACCTCTATATATACATATACATGCACACCTCTATATATACATATACATGCACACTGCTACATATACATATGCATGCACACTGCTATATATACATATACATGCACACTGCTATATATACATATACATGCACACCTCTATATATACATATACATGCACACTGCTATATATACATATACATGCACACTGCTATATATACATATACATGCACACTGCTATATATACATATACATGCACACTGGTATATATACATATACATGCACACTGCTATATATACATATACATGCACACTTCTATATATACATATACATGCACACTGCTATACATACATATACATGCACACTGCTATATATACATATACATGCACACTGCTATATATACATATACATGCACACTTCTATATATACATATACATGCACACTGCTATATATACATATACATGCACACCTCTATATATACATATACATGCACACCTCTATATATACATATACATGCACACCTCTATATATACATATACATGCACACCTCTATATATACATATACATGCACACTGCTATATATACATATACATGCACACCTCTGCACAACTGCTATATATACATATACATGCACACCTCTGGAGCAACTAGGGGTTAAGTGCCTTGCTCAGGGAAACATTGGTTGATGTATCGTAGTGGGAATCGAACCCAGGTCTCCTGCACCAAAGGCATGTGTCATATCCACTGCACCATCACCTGTCTGAAACTAAGCAACTACCAGAGAGTAGTTAACACTCTAACATAAATAGGGTTCAATGGGGTTTTGGGCAGAACAGCTGACCTCTGACCCCTGACCCCTGACCCCCAGCAGGGTCAGCAGCTGAGAGCTTCACACCTCCAGTCATCAGAGCTCCACAGACCCCAAACACAGAGGTGTCGGCTCCCTCGCTGGCTTTGGGGAATCCCAACAAACAGTTCAGCCTGTTCCCACGAGGCATCCGGACATGTCGCTGTGTGTGTGTGTGTGTGTGTGTGTGTGTGTGTGTGTGTGTGTGTGTGTGTGTGTGTTAGACGTGACAGCTGAGCATGCTGGGAGTTGTTTGGGTCGTGACCCCCGCTGACCTGTGAACGTTTGTCCTCAGGTGAAGCAGCAGGTGTGCAGCCTGAACACTCAGAGCTCTCAGCAGACTCAAGGAGGCATATACAGAATATTCTGGATCATACAGTATCTATAATGTCTATAAGTTCTATATAAAAGAGACTTCAGATACAGTATTAGGGGACCACTAAGTTCTATATAAAAGAGACTTCAGATACAGTATTAGGGGACCACTAAGGTCTATATAAAAGAGACTTCAGATACAGTATTAGAGGAACACTAAGGTCTATATAAAAGAGACTTCAGATACAGTATTAGAGGACCACTAAGGTCTATATAAAAGAGACTTCAGATACAGTATTAGGGGACCACTAAGGTCTATATAAAAGAGACTTCAGATACAGTATTAGAGGACCACTAAGGTCTATATAAAAGAGACTTCAGATACAGTATTAGAGGACCACTAAGGTCTATATAAAAGAGACTTCAGATACAGTATTAGGGGACCACTAAGGTCTATATAAAAGAGACTTCAGATACAGTTTTGCAGTAAACATGTTCTAGTAGAATCACAAAATACAAGTAGGAACCTGTCTTTTAAATGAAATGGATTGTTTTCGGGCGACGACCCCAGACTGTGAACTCTCTGCAGAACAACAGCAGACCAGACATGTGTTCATCTGTCTGGTCTGCAGACCTTCTGGGTGGGCCTGCGTGGGAAACAAGCTCTGACTCAGCGCCAAAAGCTGCAGCCGAGGATTTATCATTTTGTGTCGGTGAAGATGACAGTAATTAGTGCAGGTTTACCTGGAGCTCAGGTGAGCCACTCTGAGCTCGTTTCCACCCTGATATTAAAATAACTCTGACTCTAACAGGAGGCGAGAAACTCAACTCAGAAACACGCAGCAAATAACACTAACAAGAGGCTCTGTTCTGCAGAAGAAACATATCACCAACAGCAGAATAAACTCTGAGTCTGGTGGGTTTTACATGTGGAGATATGCTGGCTCTATACACGCTAAAAGTCCTGATTATTTACATGGAGTCTGGTGGAGATATGCTGGCTCTATACACGCTAAAAGTCCTGATTATTTACATGGAGTCTGGTGGAAATATGCTGGCTCTATACACGCTAAAAAGTCCTGATTATTTACATGGAGTCTGGTGGAGATATGCTGGCTCTATACACGCTAAAAGTCCTGATTATTTACATGGAGTCTGGTGGAGATATGCTGGCTCTATACACGCTAAAAGTCCTGATTATTTACATGGAGTCTGGTGTAGTTTGGTGATGGTGATTTCGGGGCTGTTTCATGTTAAACTAAAAGGATCTTACTCTTTAACTAAAAGGTCTATCTCTGTAGGGATCCATCCAATAATGTTAGCAGACACTTAGAATAATAATCTGACATAAACAGCCCTGAATGCACCATCGCCAAACCCACCAGACTCCAGACACACACACACACACACACACACACGCACACACACACACACACACAGTGTTGGGAAAGCTTACATGATGAGGCGTGTCTCTGCAGTGGGAAGGAGAAAATGTGCAGATAGCGTGCAGAATTAAACAGCTCACCCCAAAATATGTCTCAGGAATCTGATCCCACACACCTTACACACACACACACACACACACACACACACAAACAACCCTCAGTGTGACTCACGCTGGTTTCACCAGTCACTTTGGAGAGTAAAGTCAGAAAACACCCACAGCAGACTTCAGCCCTGCAGCCGACAGACACAAAGACACACACGCGTAGACACACACACACACATGCACACACACACACACACACACACACACGTGTACACACACATGCACGCACACACACACACACACAGAGACACAAACGTCTTGCAGCCCTGACTCAGACCAGATTTGGCCAGCTCTAAATAGCCCCGGTCCAAATGTCAGGGCAGTGTGTGTGACGCCAGACGGAGAGAAGGGTGAAAACCAACCGGCGCAGAGCGGGGGACGTCTGCGTCTTCATGTCTGCAGGCAGCGAAGCATCGCCTCATCTCTAGTTTCCATGCACGCAGGAAGCAACGCATGCACAACATGAGTCACGGTATTGATGTAAAGAGGCTGTTTTTCGTGTTTAATCACTCACAATCATCAGTCATCTTTTCTTTCTTTTCATACAACAAACACGAGAAATAAATCATCTGCTCGACCCACATGGATGGATCCTGTGGTAGAAAACTCCCCCAGAAGTGGTTTGTTCCAGCATCATTCTTAACCTTTATTAACGTTAAATCGGATAGCCTAGAAATCTAGACGCATCCTATAGCGGCAGCAAATTTAATTTAAAAACATAAAGCTAACATTAGTTTAAAAATCGTCCCTCGCCAACACGAAAAAAAACAAACAAGATAAACGGTGTCATTGTACACAAATCCATTACTGCAATAACCAACCTTAATGCTGCAAAAAAAAGTGCAATATGGAAGCTGATGTGGAATAGATCATGTCTGTAGATGTATGTAACAGTTTGATCATACTGTGTGTATGCTGTGAAGGTATGTTACTGTAATACAGATTTGTTTCATGCAATGACTGGGTGTGTATGACCATGTGTGTTCATGTACACTGCTAATGCTGCTACATGTTCTCTTTATTCCTTTTTAAACAACATTAGGACTTGACTGGAGAGCACTTTAAATTTCGTTGTGTACTAGTGACAATGACAATAAAGACTATTCTAGTCTAGATGAAATAACGTGACCATTTTCACGAACTGCCGTGAGACCGGGCTGCGTGTGCTCACCAGCATTTTACATGACGTGTAATGATGCCGATGCAAAGATAACTGAAGGGGTCTGCTGTGGTTGGAGCCCCTCCCTCGGTTGGGCGGGGTGATTTGGTGGTTTTGGGGACTGATGAGGGTCTCCAGGAGCTTCTGTGGTGGTCTGGGGTGTAGTTAGTCCAACCAACAGAGAGGAAAGACTGTGTGATGGAGGCTGCAGCTCAGTAACCTGACTCCTCCAGATGGATCGCTTCCCATTAGCTCGGCATATCCATCTGGGAACTTAACCGTTGGAGAACTTTTGGGAAAGGGGCGAAAGTCCTGGTTAGCTGATTGGATAAACCATCTGTCTATCAACACCTATATAGTTGGTGATAGACAGATGGTCTATGATGGGCCAAATCAACCAATCAGATCAACGAAGCGTATGAAAGTACAACCACGAGCCAGGCTACCCCTGCTGCTGCAGCAGGTAAAGCATAGCTCGTTAGCTCAGCAAGCTAGCAGCATGTCGGTAAAAGAGATTTGCCGTTTGTGTAACGAGAATTTAGGAATAAAAGAATAAAAAGGCCCCATTTCAGGTTCCTGGTCCATATTCCAAAAGAAGGATCCAAGAGGAAAAAGCATTAGCGAGCAGCTAACAGAATTAGGGCTACCACTGTCTGAAAATCCTGGTTAGCTGATTGGATAAAACATCTGTCTATCACCACCTAAACCACCTCAAAACCAACGCTGATTGGTCGGTCGTTTGGCGAACGGCTCCAAATTTTTTCTCTCTCAAGATGCCAGACTGATCTGGGAGGAGAAAACTGGAGCTCGCGAG
>JABUOV010000658.1:0-17607 GCA_025617405.1 Perca schrenkii
GCAGTGCGATGCAGCATTACACACAGGTTCACTGCAGGATGTTTAGCTTACAATAATTTGTGATTGTTAACACCTTGCTAAAATCACAGCATCAACTAGTGGTATCCCCCGCCCCGAGATACAATTTGAAGACGAAAGAAAGTGTTTTAGGCAAACACACTTTTCTTCATGCAGGTTTTGTCACAAACGGTATTAAAGTTCGGACTGATAAGGAGGACATAGAGCGTAACGATTGCGCGAGAGCTTAACGGCTGTATTTCCAGACTTTGCCATTTAATGATATATGCACAGTTTTAAATATGGATATTTAGTTATTTACACTGTTTTCTGCAGTTATCTAATGGTAGGGTATTTGATGCTATCCTGTATGCAGTCGGGCCATCTCATCCTCCTGCGCTCCGTAGCGGACAATGTGACGGTGAGAAAGCGGCGATTAAATATTAAGAACAAGTTTTGATTTAAGATTTGAGTTGGAGGTGTTTATGGAACAATTATCACTCAGAACAATTATTACTCAATTATCACTCAGTACAATCTTCGTGATATGGTGTGAAGAAATGTGCGTGAGGCATTAATACATACCCATAATGGCTCTCATTTATCAATCTTGCGTAGAAACGGGCGTACTGTACATGTTGGCGTAAGATTATGCTTACACTCCTCTCACCGCCTGATTTATGAAGCTGTGCATACCTTTGAAATCCACGTGTACGCAATACCTGCCCTTGATAAATGCCGCGGCTGAAAACGATCGTCATTAGAATAACACGCCCCAATATATTCTGGGTTTTGAGGCCTCGCCCCTACAATTCACGACATGGCGAGACGTAATCCGGCTGAAAAGCGGCACTTTTCAGAGGTGGAGATTGAAACCCTGATATCTCCGGTTCATTTGCACTAACGTGTGTACTATTTGGCAGCCTGAAAACTGGTATTAAAGGCTTTAGAAAGAATGCGGAATGGAAAGAGATCACTGATGCGGTAAACAGTGTTGCCGTGGTAAATCGGACTCCAGCTGAAGTTTAGCCTTTTAATTTATACATCGACACATTTTTCTATAGTTCTAATAGTAAAATCCAGGCTTCTATTGCAATCTCTTAGGCCTACATATGTAGGTGTACTTATATTTAAATAAACACACGGTAGCGGAGTTTATGCAGTGTCTTTTATTTTACTCGTTTTTTTTCATGAGTCGGAACGAGGCAACAGCTGATGGAGAGCGCGTGTCCTCCGCCCCCCCGTGCTGGACCCTGTCTCCTGACAGCAGAGGGGCTGGAAAAACAAGCCGAAATAACTCGGTCAATGGCAGAAATAAATCATTCACTTGAAAGAGAAACAAAAACCTGAAGAATAAATAAAAATGTTGTGCATCGTCATGTTTCCTGTATTGAATATCATTGCCAAACATAACACTATAGGCTATACCTTTTAAAAGCGAGGAATAATATCCTGTCTCCTTCGTATAGCCCCAGTTGGGGCTGTTCTGGACACTACTCTCCGGGCATCGGGTCATCTGGCTGCATCACTACAATTATGGCACCGTGTTTTCCTGCGAGATGTTGTAGGCCTACAGAACCCCCCCCCCCAGGCTAAAACAATGTTGCATACCGGCGCATAGCGGTCTTCTTTTAGTTTGTCAGTGCGTTTTGTGGTGTTAGGAATTGTTTTTCTGCGCATTTCCGCACTAACTCAGAATGTGCGTACATTCGTAGAGGAAGATGGCGCCGCAGAATGGTGACAGGGTGTCTTGGTGCGCTCTGTTTTGTTTTGTTTTGTGTTTTAACTATGTTTCTTGCGATGGTACCCGTATCTCATTCACCAGTGAAGAGCTCGTGAACTTCAGGGGAACAATACCATCGGACTTATTTCCCACTTTTCTTCTCCCTTCACTGGAAATTTTGGACATTCTGGTCAAAGGTGCGCTCACCTTTGCTCATGCAGCGAAACGCCGGAGGAGAGGGAAACGGGCCGGTGTGCTTGTGCGTCTCCGCCAGCGAGGATTACGCACACCATTACCGGGAATATTCCTCTCTAACGTGCGCTCACTGCCCAACAAACTGGAGGAACTACAACTGCTGTTGGTCAGAAACAGGGACTTTTTCTCATCTGCTGTTTTGTGCTTCACGGAGACGTGGCTCTGTGGATTAATACCGGACTCTGCGCTGCAGCTGGCAGGCTTCCAACTCTACAGAGCGGACAGAGACAAGGACCTCTCCGGCAAAACTAAAGGTGGAGGAATCGGTTTTTACATCAATAGCGGTTGGTGCAACGACGTGACAGTGATCCAGCAGCATTGTTCTCCTAACCTGGAATATTTCATTATAAACTGTAAGCCTTTTTATTCACCCCGTGAGTTCGCGTCATTCATCCTGGTCGGTGTTTACATCTCACCGCAGGCCAACGTGCAGGACACGCAGCGCATGCTTGCCGACCAGATTCTGTGCGTGGAGCGGACGAACCCGGAGTCCCTAGTTATTGTCCTTGGTGACTTTAATAAAGGGAACCTCACTCACGAACTCCCTAAATATAGACAGCATATTAAATGCCCGACCAGAGAGGAGAACATTCTGGATCACTGTTACACCACAGTCAGGGATTCTTATCACGCCGTCCCCCGTGCTGCACTGGGACACTCTGACCACGTCATGGTCCACCTGATCCCCACCTACAGGCAGAAACTAAAGCTCTGCAAACCTGTTGTGAGGACATCAAGGAAGTGGACCAGTGAGGCTGTGGAGGATCTCCAGTCGTGTTTGGATTCTACTGACTGGGATGTGTTCAGGACTGCTACCAACAGTCTGGATGAGTACACAGAGGCTGTGACGTCATACATCAGCTTCTGTGAGGACTGCTGTGTTCCATCATGCACCAGGGTGAGTTACAACAATGACAAACCCTGGTTCACAGCCAAACTCAGAAGGTTAAGGCTGGCTAAGGAAGACTCGTTCAGGAGTGGGGACAAAGACAGATTTAAAGAGTCAAAGTACAAGTTTAGCAAGGCGGTGAAGGAGGCTAAACGACGATACTCTGAGAAACTCCAAAACCAGTTCTCAGCTAATGACTCTGCAACTGTCTGGAAAGGACTTAGGCAGATCACCAACTACAAGCCTAAAACCCCCCCACTCCTTCGATGACCGACACCTAGCCAACGACCTGAGCGAGTTCTACTGTCGATTTGAAAGACAAAAGGTCAGTCCTGACACCATCCCCCCACGACACATCCCTACAGCTACAGCCACTGTGCATCACCTCCACCTCACCCACCTCAGCAGGGCCCTGGGCCCCCCCACCAATGCCCTCCTTAAAGGTCTCCACCTCCACCCCCCCTACCCACCTCCGTGACGACTCTCTCCATCCACGAGAGGGACGTCAACAGACTCTTTAGGAGACAGAATCCCAGGAAAGCTGCTGGACCAGATGCTGTCTCCCCATCATGCTTGAAGCACTGTGCTGACCAGCTGTCTCCAGTGTTCACAGACATTTTTAACACCTCACTGGAGACATGTCACGTGCCAGCCTGCTTCAAGACCTCAACCATCATCCCTGTCCCCAAGAAGCCAAGGACCACAGGACTTAATGACTTCAGACCCGTCGCCCTGACCTCTGTGGTTATGAAGTCCTTTGAGCGCCTTGTGCTTTCACACCTCAAAGCCATTACCGACACCCTCCTGGACCCCCCTGCAGTTTGCCTACAGAGCCAATAGGTCTGTAGATGACGCAGTCAACCTGGCCCTCCACTACATCCTCCGGCACCTGGACTCTGCAGGAACCTACGCCAGGATCCTGTTTTTGGACTTCAGCTCTGCCTTCAACACCATCATCCCGGCTCTGCTCCAGGAGAAGCTCTCCCAGCTTGGTGTGCCTGACTCCACCTGCAGGTGGATCACTGACTTTCTGTCTGACAGGAAGCAGCATGTCAAGCTGGGGAAACACGTCTCCAACTCACAGACCATCAGCACTGGATCCCCTCAGGGCTGTGTTCTTTCGCCTCTGCTCTTCTCCCTCTACACCAACAACTGCACCTCCAGTCATCAGTCCGTCAAGCTTCTGAAGTTCGCGGGACGACACCTCCCCTCATCGGACTCATCTCTGATGGAGACGAGTCCGCTTACAGGTCGGAGGCTGACCACCTGGTGAAGTGGTGCAACCAAAACAATTTAGATCTCAACGCTCTAAAGACAGTGGAGATGGTTGTGGACTTCAGGAAGAACCCAGCCCCACCTGCCCCCCATGACCCTCTGTGGCTCCACAATTAACATTGTGGAGTCTTTCCGCTTCCTGGGAACTACAATCTCCCAGGACCTCAAGTGGGAGCTGAACATCAGCTCCCTCGTCAGAAAGCACAACAGAGGATGTACTTCCTGCGGCAGCTGAAGAAATTCAACCTGCCAAAGACAATGATGGTGCACTTCTACACAGCCATCATTGAGTCCATCCTCACATCCTCCATCACCATCTGGTACGCTGCTGCCACTGCCAAGGACAAGGGCAGACTGCAGCGTGTCATTCGGTCAGCTGAGAAGGTGATTGGCTGCAATCTGCCGCCGCTCCAGGACCTTTACGCCACCAGGACTCTGAAGCGTGCTGGAAAGATTGTGGCTGACCCCTCCCACCCCGGACACAAACTCTTTGAGCCCCTCCCATCTGGCAGGAGGCTGAGGTCCATCAGGACCAAAACCTCACGCCACATGAACAGCTTTTTCCCCTCCGCCACTAGCCTTATTAACAAGGCCCGGAAACCACCGTGACTCTCCACCTGGCTCTTCATGCCACTGTTCTCTCTGCTCTAATGCTCTTTGCTCTTTATTTATCTATTTTATTTTATTTCTATCTTTATTTTTAATTTAATACATACTGTGTACATATACTTATATTGTTTACCTATACTTATATTGTTTAATATTACATTTAGAGAATGTGTGATGTGCACCAGCAACACCAAAACAAATTCCTTGTATGTGTCAAAAAACGTACTTGGCAATAAAACCCTTTCTGATTCTGATTCTGATGTACATCACCTCCTGAGCTGGCGTGGGATTTGAGCGTACCGTACGCCAACTTCCATATTGATAAATCTCAAAGTCACCGTGGTTTTGGGTGTACGCTGGAAATTTGGTGTACGCACTTTTGATAAATGAGGGCCATTAAGAGTAGCCTAATCGTTATTCCCACGTGTACTTTCTGCAGTCTGACTTCAGTTCACCACCTCACCATCTGCGTCGCCAATTCCTATTTTGTCTCCAAAATGTGCGTACGCATGGGTCAGAGTTTGCGTGGAGGACCGCACATTCTCCCGTCAAGTTTGTTTTTTATAAATCACAACCTTTTGCGTGGGAAGTGGCGTACGCACATTTTCAGCCCCGTTTTGTGCGTACGCCACATTTATAAATGAGACCCCTGGTGTTTTGAACTTTGGTTCAAGTAAAGTGGCAAACTTTTTGAAGTCAATAGACTCACACAGTGGTGTAGCTAGACATCCCAGTATCAATACACATATTAACCCACGCTTCATCACGCTTTTGTGTTCCTAAGTATTTACAAACCAGCAGCTATCGGGTCGCCAGTAAAAGCCCGCCTGTCCTGCGGTTGTCTCCCGGCCCGGGATTAGCTTCTGTTTCGGGGGAAGGGGGCTTTACGTTCTCCTTGCCCTGTCACTGCTTGTTAAGGTAAGCTAGGTTAGCCTCCTTGTGCACGCTTCTTAAAAGTACTTTCAAGTTTGTGGGATTTTCCCATTATTTTACCACCTTCCACTGCGAGGCACTTGCTTTTATCTCACACAGTCATAATCAGATAGGACTCTGCCACTTTCTTCTGACTTTCGGTACCGCTATGATGCCAGGCAAGGGGTACGGACATGTTGTGTTCAATTTGAAGTAGAATGTCAGAATTTCAGGATTCCAAGTCGGAAACTTTATGTCTATGGCATAGACTGAATAAAACAGGTCTATGGTTGGAAATGTCAACGCTGAAAGATATAACGTTATTTGCTCTGTGAAAGACATTGACAAAGACAAAAACTAAGGATATTCACTCGATAATTTTATTTTAGTTAGTTTTGCAAACAGACATTACAGTTTTTGTTTAGTTATCGTTTTTATTTTTATTTCAGTTAAAGACAATGTTTTTTCCCACCTAGTTTTCGTTATTTTGTTTGTTTTCGTTAACGATTATAACCTTGGTGTGCACATTTCTGTATTCATGAAATCTATTCAGCCCATTTGACGACGAGGTCCTAAATATGTTAAGTATTTGTAAAGTATTCCTCAAAAACAACTCATATGTTGGGTGTCTCAGTCATACATGTATGAACTCTTGGAGGAATCACTGGAATTGTTGGGTCCTTGTAAATTATAGAGTGTGGTCTAGACCTACTCTATCTGTAAAGTGTCCTGAGATAATTCCTGTTTTGATTTAACACTATAAATAAAATTGAATTGAACTCTTCATTGTCCAAATAATTCAGAAGGTATGACTTAATTACAGAGAGAATGAATATTGCCCAAGCAGTATCTTACAGTGACATCAGTGTGTGCAAATAAGAGCAAGCAGAATAAACAAAAACAGTCTGACTTTCATAATTTTTTGTTCTCGGAGACACTTTAATAAAAAATTAGAAGAAAGAAAGAAATACTCATGCGCACAAAGAGCGAGTTTGAACCATAGATATTAACAGTCTATGGTTTGAACATGAATTTCATTAAAAAAGCAAGACAGCGGCTGCTGCTGCAAAAGAGAGAGAATTGGTGTGGGAGAAAATTGCTGCTCGAGTCAATGCTTACGCATTAACAGTGTATTCATTTCATATTTAATCACTGTTAACTTTACTGGTGAAAACTGGAAATGTAGGCTACACCTATAATTTTATTCAGGTGCAATCCAATTCCCATTCTGAGGCTGCAGGACCATGATCATAACAGAATTATAAGTATAATCATTTATTTCTTTTTAATGGCTCTCACTGGTTTGTGTCCAGGGAACACGTTTAAAAAACGTTTCAGAGCGATCACACTTTTCTGACGGCTCTGCATACAATGGCTTTACTATTACAGTATGATCCGCTGCTGTTATAAAGAAAACTGCCGTTTGCAAAAACGTAGGCCTAATGCGACACAAAGAATCTGCTGGGATGTTAAAGCCTGTCCACGATGTTGAACTAGTGGAAGGATAAGGTATCATATCTAATAGACTGTGATAAAAAATACCTCTCAAATCGGTTATGTGGAAATGAAAAAACATCTAGGCTAGTATATTCGGGACTCAATATCATCTCCCGACTTAAACTCTCTCTCTGAATTAATACAGCTTTTTCATCAACGGGATCGTCGACAAAAGGACATGACATGTTTGAGAAAAAAAACATTTTAGTCTGCCTAACATAAACCAATAGGCTACGTTTTTTTTATTCATGCAGATAAAACTGCATTAAAATGCGCCTGATACAGACTGAATGAATGAATGAGGAAATGAGTTTCCCCTCCCTCTCAGAGGGAGGAGACTGAGAGAAACTCGAGGTTTCTTGAAGAAAACCTGCTCCCGACCAGGTTAGGTTCACGGACTCAGTTACCATAGTAACTGAGTCGTAGTAGTTTTGTAGATTATGTTATGATGACATTTGTGTAAATAAATACTAATTCAAGATTCATTCATGGATCATTATATAATGGTAATTATTAAACCAAAAGTAAACATTAGGCATTAATTCTATTAGACGTCAGTGTTTCATCTGATACAGTGGATCACTGTATCGTACTTCAGAGACTCAGGCAGTGGATGGAAATGTTTGCATCAGCTCTGGAGTGGTTTTCTTCTTACCTTTCAGACAGGAGTTTTTCAGTTATTGTTTATTACTACGCTCTGTCATCTAAATCTATGTCTCAAAGTTCTGTCCTGAGTCTGATGCTGTTTGCTTTATACATTCAGCTCTGGTTTCTCTTGGTCAAATAATAAGTCATTTAAAAGCTATCTAGTCTACACAATCAGAATTGACTTTAGTGTCACTGTAAGTAGATAGAACAAAATGATGTGCTACTCTATGGTGCAACATAAAAAACATTAGATAATAATTGATGTGTTTGTTTCCATACAGGCACTCTTTCAACCCCGTTATCCCCGCTACCCAGCCTGGTCGCACAGAATTCCGTGAAATGATCACGAATTTTTAACAGCGCATTACGTGGTGGACACCACGGAAAACAATGCCAATGTAAAGTCAATGAGAAGATGACGTAGCATTAAGAACGACTACGGTAGCGAGTACTATGTAAGGCCAAAATTCCACGTAAGGAGGTTGCACAGGCCTATGAACCTTACAGTAATGATATATAATAATGTCATATTAGTTTTGGGATGTGCACCAAGACGTCGGAACACCATCAACATTTCTGTGGAAAATGTTCTAGTTAGTCATGTTGTCTATAAACAGCACAGATTTACAGATTTACCTGAATACATCACACATGAACATGAACTGACCTTTGACCCCTCGATGCTGGCTCCTCCCTCAATGTTGGCCCCGCCCTCGTTTTTGGCTACGTCCTCACTGCAGGCTCTGCCGCTGTCTCCCTCCATCCTGGTCCTGGTCCTGGTTCTGATCCTGGTTCTGGTTCTGGTTCTGGTTCAGGGTATGGTTCCACATGGAATGTCTCATCCTATTTATCCACTTCCCCCAAGGAAACCACTACATACACACACACAGACACACACACACACACAAAAACACACAGACACACACACATAGACAAAGTAAATAAATAGTAAATAAATAAACATAACATTTAAAAAAAAAACCTGAGTTGCTGATAACTTTAAATTAGCTTCCATGTTGCCGTAATTAGAAACTTCAAACACCAATAAATTGATCAGAATCGATCGGTGTAGGTTCTGTCATTTATTTTGTGGATTTGATTTGCAAAATAAATG
Organism: Perca schrenkii; assembly: GCA_025617405.1. Taxonomy (NCBI): domain Eukaryota; kingdom Metazoa; phylum Chordata; class Actinopteri; order Perciformes; family Percidae; genus Perca; species Perca schrenkii. Next base: position 8,920 of record JABUOV010000658.1, read on the forward strand.
AATTAAACATCAAAGAAAATAAAGAATCGCTGAGTGTGTCTTACCTTAACGGGGATCTTCTCTGCCGGGAGCCACGGTGCCAAAGCTCTGGAGGGGGGGATGTCATCTCCGTAGCCAACTTTAGGCTTCTTCTTCCCGGCTGCAGAGCTGGAATCGTCGGGCTTCTTGTTCAGGTACGAAGAAGCTAAATAAATGGCGACGACAGTGAAAACGATGGTGGGGATGATGACGGCCGGGTCCAGATCCATGATGGCGGTTTTCTGGATTTACAAAATAAAGTTAGAAAGTTCAAAGTGTTTTAGAGGGACGGTTGGTGTGTGTGTGTGTGTGACTGGCTGGGTTAACACACACCAACCGTCCCTATAAAAAATGCGTTGGCCCACCTATCTACAGCTAGGGGAGACCGTGATAAGCCCTATTTCAACAAACGTTGGCGTATCCCTTTAAAGGTTTCAGATGTAAAGTTATTCTCTGTCAAAGTGACGCCAAAGTGAATGTCAGTCAATGGAATGCTAACAGCGAGTGAGTGCTAGGTCAAAATGGCACAATAGGAGGTACGCTTTGTGGAGGCTGGCTTACCCTCTTGATCTTGCCCCAGGCTCTCAACACTATCTACCCGCAACAGCTGACAGCTTACGTCTGGGTGGGTTTTAAAATAAAAGCCTTTACATGGAGTAAAAACTCCTTTTTTTCTGTGCAATAACTCGGCTTCATTGGCATATGTAAAGTAGAATTGTTTTGAGATTACTCCTGTGGTGTTGTGTACAATTGTGTTGTATGTATAACATACAGAAAACATTGTACGTCATGTCTTTGCATTGTTGTCTTTTGTTTCTTTTTACTATGTATGTTTTTCAGCTTGTATCAACATATGTGAGACAGCGTTGTGGTTTTAATGCTATTCTCTTTCCTGTTGTTGATAAAGCAATAGGTTTTACTGCATGATGCATTTTTAAACAAACACTAATATTTTAATAATTTAACACTATTTCATTGTTAAACTGTACAAATTATTAAATTGTCTATCCATCTCCCTTTCTTTATCTCTCTCCCCCTTTTCCCTTACCCTCTCTTTCTTTCTTTCTTTTTTTCTTTCTTTCTCTCTCTCTCTCCCTTGTTCTCTCTCTCTCTCCCTCGTTCTCTCTCTCTCTCCCTCTGTCTTTTTCCTTTCTCTCTCTGTCTCTCTCTACCTCTCTGTCTGTACTTCTCTCTCTATTATATTTGTTTTTTTATGACAGGAATAATAAAAGGACTGAACTGAATTAATTAGCCAGTATTTGGAGATTTTTGGCATCTAGTTTTCCAAACGGAGACTCCATGAAAACAAAGAATAAACCAGCAGAACCAGAACGTTTTGTAATGATTGTTACTTGTTCGTTAAGTCAAAAAGTTAATATCAGACATGTTTCTATTTCTCTCTTCTAGTGTTGATGTGTGTGTTTTCTGTTGCGGGGATTGCCTGGATAACCTGCAGCTGTAACACCACAATTAGGTATGAATAAAGTCCAGCCATCCAGAAACAGCTTTTAAAAAACAGCTCAAAGGTCATTTCAGTCAATACAACATAACCCGGAATTCTTTAAGGTCAAGTTAGGACTTTTGAAGACATTTTTAACACCACCTAGGAGGAAATTTACTTCACGGCCATAAAAAGGAAAATACTTAACAGGTAACGTTACTTGGATTTAATAAAACATTTGTGAAGTGTGTCTTTACTGTGATAACATTAAATTAATAAACTATTTGTCATATTTAGAGCTGTTATGCTATCTAACTAAAACTTTGAGATGAAAGTAAATTCAAACGTTTCTTTTTAACGTTACGTTTATTTAATCTTTCAAAAATGTACCATGTTAGTAAAATGAAATGTAAGATTCTAAAGGTCTCATTTTTAGAATATTAAATGTGGGCCTTTTATTAATACTTTTACACAATCACAAATCAATATTTGGCAGCCAATGTTGATATAATCCTGTAACAACACTAGATTTTTCACATATTCTCCCACTACGTAAACTGCTGTTCCGGTACCCAACAGTACCTTTTTCCCCCGTTACTTTCCCTCTGTAATAATGAAAAATTCAAACCTTTTAATGGTATTTACTTGGAACATTTTGTTATTTATTTAGAAGACATTTTAATACTTGTAAGACCCTGTTTAAACACTGGTTATAAAATACCAAAGGACTGATTACTCAAACATGTTTTAAGTCATAGAAAAGATTTTCTTTTCTTGAACAACAAAACGAAATTGAAGTCGTTTCTCAGATTCAACATTAACTTCAACATTTTATCTGCAGTGAGGGGAAGACGGGGGGGCACTATGAGACCGACTTCAGGGACTAATACTGCACCTTTACATTAGTGTAAGAACAGACACAAACACAGAAAACCTTTCCGGCAGTCAGTCACACTAACAAAGTTCTTTATAGGCACTTTTGTCTAAAGCAACAGAGTCACAGTGACTGCACACGCACACACACGCGCACACACACGCACACACAGACACACACAGACACACATACACACACACAAATATACACACACAGACACACACAGATGGGGCGGCTGTCGCCAGTTGCCTGCAAATCGGAAAGTTGGTAGCTCAATCCCTGGCCCTGCAGTCCCATGTCGAAGTGTCCATGGGCAAGACCCTGAATGCTGAGTTGCCCCCCCCCCTCCGATGCTGTGCCATCGGAGTGTAAATGTGTGTGAATGTTTATCTGATGAGCAGGTGGCTCCTTGTACGGCAGCCTCGGCCACAGTGTGTTAATGTGTGTGAATGGTGAATGGTTCCTCTACTATGTTAAAGCGCTTTGAGTAGTTGTTAAGACTGGAAAAAGCTATAAAAAAACAGTCCATTTACATTTACTCACACATACAGAGCAGAAGTAGTGAAAAGGGGAAGGTTGTAATCTAACTGTAAGTTTGTGACATGATGTCTGTATCTGGGAGCTCTTTTTTTAAAATGTGATAAAAACTAGTTCCAAGTGTCTGCTGTTAAATGGTGCACCTGTTAGAATAATAATAAACTCTATTCTATAGCATTTTTCTTAACAAGGTTGCTGTTGTGAATCTGTTCCATTCTGTAACAGACTGAACAAAGACTTGCATTTGTTTTGACTCGTATTATAAATTGAAAGGGGTTAATATCACTAACACACTACTACACACACAGTACTTTGACAGTGTGTTTTGGTACTTTTACTTCAGTACAGAATAATCATTGGAGAGCCCAGGTTCATTCATGAGTTGTTTGTTGGAATATAAATAATAAGTGATGAGTCATGTATTGTCCTCACACTAACAGATCACCTTCAGTCCTGTCTCACGCTGTCAGCAGAGCTACATTTGAGTTAAATATTGATTTGTAATAAGCTCCGTAATGGTTGGCATAGCATAGTTAGCTCCCATTGTTAAAAGCAGCTGGTGATCCTGAACACGGTGGCTAACAGCTGTTAGCACAGAGCTAAACTCTTAAAAAAAAAAACATTTTCACAGTGTGATCAAACTAACAGATCAGAAATCAGCTGAAAAGTCTCACTTACCAAAAGTTTAACCTGGAGGAGACATATCTGCATCACAACACGACACAGGAGGAAGTTCAAGTAAAAAGTTGCTGACACACACACAGACACACACAGACACACACACATACACACCCACGCACACAGAGCAGGAAGTAAAGGGAAAGGTGAAAAGTTTAGTTTCTGTGCACACGGCCTGCAGAGAGCTGACACCAGAGACCCTGCAAGTCTCAGAAGATTTAAAATGGAGGATGTCAGAAACAGAGCTGCAAATATGAACCCATTAAATGTCAACTATTAAATTAATCTCCAACTATTCTGATAAGTCAAACTGTCACAGACAGCGTCAGATATTGGAGGAGGCAGTTCATTGATTTTCTTTGTATTCAAGTACTTCCATGTTTTTGAAGTATTGTTGCTTTTGCGCACACTTCAGGCGTATTTGTTTTGCAACATGCGCGTAAAAGCATAGCGAGATGTACAAACAGGCCGCACTGAGGTAAAAGCGCAGACTACCTGTCCAGGGGATAGAAAATTGAAAATTAAAAATGTCTGATTCTCTGTTATGAATGCCTGCATTGCATTGTGGGATATGGGCTTTGAATGTGCCCAGCTCGGATCATATTGTAGTGTTCTGTCTTACAGCATACCGTAATATTTCGCCGGCAGTAAGACCCAAATAATATTTTTAAAATAAAGAAATGAATACCATTATAACATGTAAATAAATGTTGATAGATGTAGCATTATAGTCAAAAAATATATCAATAAAAAACAAAGCAATCCAGCTTCCCTGCAGTGAACTCATGAAATAAAAAGATGCACATACTCTGTCCTTTCATCAGCTGACCTGCTGCTGCTGCTGCAGCCAGACGCCCTGAAAGAGGAAACTAAATGAAGAACAGCATCACATCTCTCTCTTAAAGCAACAGCACAGTCAGTATTTGATGATGGGGAGTGGTGGCCTAGAGGTTAAAGAAGCGAGTTTGTCGCCGGTTCAATCCCCAGATCAGGATAAAATAGAGTAGCATTTGTCCCTTCCTAATTACCACCGCTGAGGTGCCCTTAAGCAAGGCCCTTAACCCCAACCACTCCAGTGGAGCTGATCAGTGGCCAGCAGATCCGACTATGGTTGTACTGGGCAGCTTCCAGGTATAAATGTGGAACTGTTTGAATGTGACAGGTCGTCGTTACAAATTAGAAATTGTTTTCAATCGACTTACCTGGATAAATAAAGGTATATATATATTTAAATATTAGTTAATATTTGACTCACTTCACACTGAGTAAAACCTGGTTCCAAATAAAGTACCTTATGTGGAGTCTAAACTGAGTTACGGTGAATGTGACATTAGTGCTGGTTATCGTTTTTTGTTCCCCCTAAACAAATCACTTCCTCTTTTTCAATCACTATTCTCAGCCTGTAAGAGATCACAATGTGTTGTACAAGTACTCAATTAATGTTATGTACAAATGTTCTTTTTATCCCTCAGAGGGAAATACTCTACTAAAGTAAAGTACTTTTTGCTTCGTTATGTGTAATTGTGAAGATGTCCCTTTGGGATCTGGGTGATTGTGATGCCACTTCCATGTATATTTCTAAAAGAATCAATACAGGTCACAGGACAAACAAAATTCCAAAGTTGTGATTGGGCTCGATGAATCTTATTTCTACAACAAACTGGACTGACCGGTGACACTGAAAAAAGGACAGTCAGCAAGAACCAGTGGCCTTAGAAACATTGTGTTTATATGACTAACAAATAAAATGATTAGGTAAAGTAAGTCAGTCAGCCAATCTCCACCCTGAAGCCGCAACCCCTGTACCTGGAGAAAAAGGGCCTAATGGTTAGTGACCGGGAGGGCAGGTTCAATCCACAGACCGACAGGATAAAATCTGGTTGGGGAAAGTGTAAGAGCTTGACCCTCCCTCATCACCACCACTGAGGTGACCTTGAGCAAGGCCCTTAACCCCAACCGCTCCAGTGGAGCTGCTCAGTGGCCAGCAGATCAGACTGTGGTTGTACTGGTGAATGTGGAACTCTGTGAATGTGACAGCTCGTCATTGCATATGTTTTGTTCTCAATCGACTTACCTGGATAAATCAAGGTTAAATAAATAAAAATTAAAAAAAGCTGTAAAGAGGCAGAAGCACATTGGGACAGACATCATTCTCCTCCTGCTCCTCCTGCCTGGACACAACCACAGGTGTCCGTGGAGGTACCAGCCCACCCAGCATGTTACCCAGCACAGCATCTGTTATATTCAAGCCATTACCAAAGGAGTTGCTACAAAGCTAATTAAGACTATCAGCTCCACAAAACTCTCTCTGGATTTCTCAGTATGTTCAGAAGATTGTGTTGTCTGGTGACCTTTGCGCGCAGATAATTACCTCTTCTGAAGAGTCCATCATGTTTTTTAATCCTCCATGACCTCCTTGGCTACTAGCAACTGCGTGGAGGAGGTGTGAGTGATCACGGAAGGCTTTTATCATGTGGACGCGCCGACAGTGTTGTTTTCATTACTTAGAATTCCTCCTGGGGAAAACAGAAACTACGCACTACAGCTTTAAAAAAGATTATGGCAACGCACAGAAATCAAGCCCAGCCCCAAAGTCACCTGTTTCTGTCTTGGATTAAAAAAGGCAGCACGGACGTCAGTTCTCGCTACCGACCCGAGATGCAAAAGCATCTGCAATAAATAGCAGCGGCAAAAAAAAGTGTTGCAGGAGTGTTGTAATCCAAACCACCATCATTTTTCTATATATATATATATATATACATACTGTATTTTATATATACAGTGGGGAGAACAAGTATTTGATACACTGCCGATTTTTCAGGTTTTCCTACTTACAAAGCATGTAGAGGTCTGTAATTTTTATCATAGGTACACTTAAACTGTGAGAGACGGACTAAAACAAAAATCCAGAAAATAACATTGTATGATTTTTAAATAATTAATTAGTTTTTTTTTTGCAATTTTATTGCATTACATAAGTATTTGATCACCTACCAACCAGTAAGAATTCCGGCTCTCACCTGTTAGTTTTTCTTTAAGAAGCCCTCCTGTTCTCCACTCATTACCTGTATTAACTGCACCTGTTTGAACTCGTTACCTGTATAAAAGACACCTGTCCACACACTCAATCAAACAGACTCCAACCTCTCCACAATGGCCAAGACCAGAGAGCTGTGTAAGGACATCAGGGATATAATTGTAGACCTGCACAAGGCTGGGATGGGCTACAGGACAATAGGCTAGCAGCTTGGTGAGGAGGCAACAACTGTTGGTGCAATTATTAGAAAATGAAAGAAGTTCAAGATGACAATCAATCTCCCTCGGTCTGGGGCTCCATGCAAGATCTCACCTCGTGGGGCATCAATGATCATGAGGAAGGTGAGGGATCAGCCCAGAACTACATGGCAGGACCTGGTCAATGACCTGAAGAGAGCTGGGACCACAGTCTCAAAGAAAACCATTAGTAATATACTACGCTGTCATGGATTAAAATCCTGCAGCGCATGCAAGGTCCCCCTGTTCAAGTCAGACAAAAATAGAGCTTTTTGGTCTAAACTCCACTTGCCGTGTTTGGAGGAAGAAGAAGGATGAGTATAACCCCAAGAACACCATCCCAACCTTGAAGCATGGAGGTGGAAACATCATTCTTTGGGGATGCTTTTGTGCAAAGGGGACAGGACAACTGCACCGTATTGAGGGGAGGATGGATGGGGCCATGTCTCGTGAGAGCCAACCTCCTTCCCTCAGTAAGAGCATTGAAGATGGGTCGTGGCTGGGTTTTCCAGCATGACAACGACCCGAACAAACAGCCAGGGCAAGAGATTTGTGAGTCTACGTTAAACACATGGCAGGGGCTCAATTTATTTAAGTTTGTAGGGGCGCTAGCAAGCTATTTTGTGCGCCTATTCCCGAAACCCTTAAAATACGTAAATTTTCACCAGACTTGATGCGACCGCCAAATTTGGTGAGTTTTTGAATATGTTAAGCCCCTCAAAAGGGTGATTCATTTGACGGGAAAATAATTCCTTCAGTTTCAATAGGGCCTTCGCCACTGTCGACGCTCTGGCCCTAATTTTTAATTTTTTTATTTGATTGGGACAGTGCATGTTAATAAACAAACATGGAATACATGCACGTAAAAATGCCGGATTGTAGCTAAGGGCTAATTTCCATCCGTAGTCCCCAATTACTTCTTGTGGCCTGCATATTCACACCAAGTAAAAATAGCAATGCAGATTAAGACTAGACAATTTCCTAAGCAGATATTGACTTGGGACTATATTGGGTGGAAGTAGGCTACAGCCGAAGCACTGCTAATTGGGCACACAGACACAGACACACACACACACACACACACACACACACACACACACAGACACACAGACACAAACACAAACACACATAGACACAAACACACAGACACACAGACATAAACACACACACACAAACACACACACACACAGACAAACACACAGGCACAGACACACACACACACACAGACACAAACACACATACACACATACAGACACACAGACACAAACACACACACAGACACAAACACACAGGCACAGACACACACACAGACACAAACACACACACAAACACACACACACACACACACATGTTAGACTCTAACACATAAACAAACACAGACACACACACACACACACACACACATATATACACACACACACACACAGAGACACACACAGAGAAACACATCCACCATTCCTGTCCTTTTTTTACTCTTTTGCCGTCTTCTTAGCTTGCAAGGTGAAGTAGCGTATATTGTGCGAGAGGAGAGTTGTAGTTCACGTCCTATGAGCATCCTACGTTACACTTAGACAGTGTGACTTTGTGTGTCTCTATAGCAACATCCTCCGAAGAAGGACTATGTCCGAGCTGTGTCGCTGCTGACCGAATACCTGATCCAGTCCAACGGAGCCGGCTGCTCCACGCTCTACTACCTGACCCAGATGGACCCCCGAGGTCAGACACACACACACACACACAGAGACACACACACACACATGGAGGGATGCACACACAGACACAGAGACATACACACATACACAGGGACGCGCACACGCACACACACACACACACACACACACACATACACACAAGAGACACATAAGAG
>JABUOV010000659.1:0-17592 GCA_025617405.1 Perca schrenkii
GAAGGAGGCGATGCTCATTAATTATTGCCACTCAGTCTACCTCAACATCCTCATCTCATTTAGCTGTACTGTCTCTGTAGCAGTTTGATTCACTGGATTTTTGCATCTAACACTTCAATAGCAATTCATATTTTTAAGAGAATATAATTGTCACATAATTCACAGGACAGTTATGTTAGACCTACCAAAATCACCAAATTCACAGGACAGTTATGTTAGACCTACCAAAATCACCAAATTCACAGGACAGTTATGTTAGACCTACCAAAATCACCAAACGATATCCAGCCCCTTATTGTGTGAAGAAAAAGAAAAAAAAAACCATTTTGGTACATGGTTTTGACATTGTGAGCTGATCCCTGTCTAACATGTCGAAGAAGATAAAGTGGCAAGTAAATTTTGCTTGTACTTCATTTGTTCACATCCCAGTTGTCTGTCTCTGTTCTGTACAAGTACAGAGTGGACATCTGGTCAATACAACCAAGTCTGTGAATGAGGGATTTTTTTTTTTTATGAGGCAAAATCTGTTAGAGTTCACTCGGTCAATGCTGCCTGATGAAAACTATTGTGTTAATGGGATCAAGACCGAACTGGTCCATGAAATTAGTTGACCGTTAACAGACTCCATCCAAACTAGTAACACTTTATATGACTGCAGCCTTGTCCTCTTTTAGTGCCTAAATAATCAGGATGCCAGTGACTCTGCTTAATCAACACACTAAAATGAGCTTATCAGTGAATTAAAATTGACTGTGAAGGAAGATAAGTTTGTAGCACTGTGCAGTTGATGCAGATGTTGTTTAATCTCTTCTTGACTGAGAGATTCGGTGTTGGATTGTTTGATTGTTTTTGCTTTTCTTTAGTGAAACCATGATAAACCTCTACTCCACATATTTTATTTAGTATTGTTTGTCTGTGGGTAAAAGCTTGATAGAAATGCATTGTAATATGTCATATTGCAATACATATGGTTATAATTTGAAAACTTTGAGACTTATTTATACTGCTATGCAGAGAAGGAAAGTAATGTATGTGATGTGGTAGCTTCAAAATAATGCTGTAGTCATAATTGTTATTTTCATGACAAAGCTGTTTAAAGGAGAACTAAAAACAAAAGTCAAAACAAGTAAAGAGGATGTCAAGATTACTTACGTAGCTCAAAATCACAAGTTTGTCTCAGAGGGATTTACAGTCTGTAATCTATCGTTAAACCCTCGAAAGCAGCAATTCTGTGAATTATATTTCAAAAATGCTACAGCTCCGAATAAAATAAGGTTGAAACAGATTAATTCAAATATAGAAAATGTCTACGCTAATTCTGGTGCATCTGTTAATTAGGCTACAGTGTGCCTAGCGCTCTGCACTGATTCATTTAAGACTAACTTCAGAAATGTTTTTGTTCTCCCTTCTCAACGTTGTTAGTTTATTTTTAAGTGTATGTCTGTTTCTTTCCACTAAGAATAAACTACAATTACTATTAACTGTAGATTTTAGAAGTCCACTGGAAGCTTAAAACATAGCCTGTTTCCCTAAAACAATAGACATATTAAGTAAAACAATGCAAAGAGAATTAAAACTAGTTTAAGTAAAATGAATTATTCATATTTTAATGTAAGACAAGTGCCATCATTTCCACTATCAGGTGCCGTAGATTACAGCACAATCTGCCTTCACACAGCTTTGTATCGGTCTAACATGGCTAAACACAAGTTTAGCAGCAGCAGCAGTTTTGATGTGGAAATTAATATGTGGACAACAGCACAACAGCTTTCCTGTTGGTCTAATCCAAGTATCCGTTATGTAGTAAAGTTGGAAATGAACTGTGTAGCATACAGTTCATGTGATCACATTAACGATCTCAGGTTCTTTCAGAAGTTATTGATTTTTAATGTTCGCAGTGTGGTGAATCAGTTTCAGCACTCCGGTTCAGAGTTCTCAAAAACGTTCATAAAGTTTCTCAAGGTTTTCAGGCTTCTGTGACTTCATACAGTGTCACATGAATACTTCACTGGCAAAAAAAGAAAAAACATGGCACATTTAAACAGCGAAACCTTCAATACAGTAAAGTATACACTGAAGCTATCACTCATTTATACTCTTGGGATTGAATGAATACGTGTCTGTCCTTGCTACTGGATAAAGCACCCCATGTGTTCAAAATAAATGGGAAATAATGGATATGTGGACATTTGTTGGCGTTTTCTGTCTGAATATTTGAAGGATTCATGCATTATGTGTTTTAACTGTTTTAAATAGAAAGACAATTATATTGAAAAGGTAATTAAAAAAAGGACCATGTTCTGAAAAATGACTAGAGAATGATGTTAAAGGTGCTGTAGGTAGGATTGTGAAGATTCAGGCCTTAGCCAAAGAATTTGAACATCGACAACTTCTCAGTCCCTCCCCCCCTTTCTGCTTAAGCCCAAAACGGTCTCCTAAGCCCCTCCCCCCACAAGGGAGAATGAATGCATGTGCATGAGCAGTGATTGACATGCCCCCCGGCCCTGATTGGTGCATCTGAACAGGGAGCTGTGGATTTTTGCAAATCTCACTACAGGCTGGAGGTGGTGCCCGAGGAGCTGCTTCATAGTTCTACTGGAACATAGGGTCAGTTTCAGCAAATATGACAGAAAGTTGTTTTATAGGTCTTGCCTACTGCATCTTTAAGATGGAGGTTTTCTCATGAAAATAACAATGTTAAAATATGGTAATGGTTTCTGTTTTGTGGCTGTTTTGTGACAAAACGTAACTTGCCTTACTGTACATCCTGCTATAATGTAAAATAAGCAAGATGTGTTGGACACACTTGAAACCATATACATTCCTTTTTTCCTGGATTAAAGATCAATTTTTTATTTATTTTTCATTTAAAGGGGTGATAGAATGCAAAACCGATTTTTACCCTGTCATAGTTGAATAACGAACGTTCGGTGGGTAAATAGGACATACATAGAAGCTCAAAGTCCCACTGACACCCCTTTGCTATGAAAATCTCATATTTTGAAACTGCCGCTGAAAACGGGCGAATCCCAACAAAGCTGAGTTGCCTGCGCAGGCAGCTCAAAATCCGGAAGCTTAAGAGAACAGTCACGCCCCAACATTTACATAGGCTACACAACTGACCTGAGATCAGGTAGTCTTCTGAATCTAGCTAGGTCTAGGTAGGTAGGTCAGGGCTGCCAGCCTAACGGAGCTCACAGCAGGCCGGGGTCTTACCATATTTGCAATTAGCCATCAATTTTCGTAAAACGGCCCATATTTGAGCTTTATATAGTTGATTTCTCACATAAAAAAGTCTCAGAAGTGAATTTGTTGATGAAACAATGCAGTGTCTGGAATATGAGATTCAGTTGCTTCTCTAATGAGTGTGTATTGGGGATTCGCTCAACCAATCAGCGCGCAGTTCATCTAAATATTCACGAGCATACCATATTTGGAAGAAAAGCTCTTGTTTCAAATAGAGCCAAAACACAGGGATGCATAAGGGCCAATAAAATATCAACCAGACCATTTTCAGCCCAACCAATGTTACATACCCCATTAGGAGACCATAAGGAACAGTGTGAAATACTCTATATAATCATTCTATCACCCCTTTAAACAACAAAAACGGAACAGACAAACACACATGAACAAGAACAACCCCCCTTTCCCACCCTCCGCAGTCTCTGGAAAAAAAAATAAAAATAAACAAAAACAGAAATCGCACCTTGCCTAGTCGCCCTCCTCTACTTCTTGTGATGCTGAGGTCATTAGGACTGATACTTGGCTACTGCACCTTTCCGTAGGTCTATAGTCGATGGTTTATTGTTCTTTGTTTTTACTTTATATAGCCAGGGTTGATAGAAAATTATGGTAGGCAATAGAAATGCTTTTTTGCAGGACTTTCCAGGATTAAATGAGGAAAGTTGGGTTTGGAAAGTATCACTTTGACCCAAGGTGAGCACCCTTAATTAATCTGTAAAACAATCAAATTCAAATTGTGAGCTGATTGGACCATATTCACAACTGATCAAAACCCAGCATTGATTGTGATCTTTTCCTCATATTAGTATTACATATTTCATTTCGCATATGTTTTCTAAATTGCAATACAGTAAACCACTTACACTTGTCATTCTGGGTATCTGCAGTTTCTAGGTTTATATTTGCCTGAGAAAAGCTAGCCTATATGTAGATGTATGTAGTTGTGTGTTTTTTCTTTCCAGGTAAACAGAGTAGGGTCAGAGTATGTTCTTCATTTTTATAATTTATATTTTACACTTCGAGAATCAGGTGTAATCAATTAGCCTGACAAGCCAGACCCACATTTGCTGCCGCTAGGGTGCGTCTAGATTTCTAGGCTAGTAATCAATATAAATTGTGGCAAAATCATATGAATTCTTTCTTTTTATAATTCAGGTTGTCCTCATGAATGACAAAATAATGCTAAGCTGATTCATGTGATGAGTTAACCGTCCGTATACAGCACTCTCCTCACCAATAAAATCTCCATCTCTTCTCTCTCTTTCAGATGCAACTGTCACCGCACACAGGCATTTTCTTAATGAGTGACATGGATACTGATAATCTGATTGAGAGATAGGAGGACTCGTTGTGAGCGGATGTTTAACTGATGACCCGACAAGTGTGGGACCACTGAAGCTCGGCCAGTATGTTTGTCTTCACCTCTCAGTGCCTAACAGGTTTCTAAAGTGTCCTTACAGTTCACATTGTGTGGTACACCAGCCAGTGTCTAATCCAATAATGAATGTTTTCCATCGCAAAGGTCTCAGCAACCTCAGCTAAATAATGTTTATGCAAATAATGGTTAAATATGTCTAAAGGATTTAGGTTCCCGTGACCGTAAACTACATCAGGTTTTTGACAAAACAAGTATATTAAGGTCCAATATATCACGTTTGCCAACCAGACGCTACTGTGATGAGGTTATTGCTTTCCATTTAGAAATCGCACAATAATTAACTCACTATTCCACATCACTGAGATGCCAGTCTTGAGTTCAGAGACATGCTGCGCTAAAGATGCTATTGGCCTCCATTATGGCCACCAGGCCGCACAATTAATCTAGTTTCTTTTTTATTTTATTTTTTTATTTTCCACTTCTTTTGGTTCGGTTTAGCTGACATGACATAAAAAAAAATCTGATTTTGCCATTGTCACACATCCCCACAGAGTGAGAACAGGATAAATATCTGATGTAAATGTTGTATGATTTATTCATAAAAAGGAAAAGTCAAACACCAACGCTGCGGCATGATGTTAACAATTCTTTTATGTGTTTGGTGGGGACTGAACAGCTTCCCTTTATTCTATTTTATATTCCAATAAAATCTCTAGTTATTTAAAGCATTCGTCCATATGTAGATATTTGACTAAATGTTTTTAAATAATATATTAAATATGACTATACCACTTGAGAAATATACAATATATTTGTGTAATTAGTCACAATTTTTCTGGTGTTTTATACTAGATAAAAGAGAGTGACAGTTGTATGTCATTCTATGGCTAGTTATACATCTATTTTAGATTCTAGGAATTTCTGTTCTTGAAGACAAGGTCTGTACTGTACATATTTTATTTTATATTTTCCAAGTCTTTCAGGACAAGAACAATTGCTAATTGTAAATTTATTAAATTATAGCCACCATGTGTAGGATTTTCAAATTCTATTTCAGTGGTCCTTGGTGGTATAGTATCTAAAAAAAAAAGACACTGGCAGCAGACACTCACTTTAAGCTACTTAATACATGTGTTCAGCACATGTATACATTCCCAATAATTAATTTATGAATTTTAGTTCATACATTTGCAGTAGACGTTTCGTATAATTGATCAGTGAATGCAGGACTTGGCGTTTGATCCTCTGAGTGTTTCACAGCCTGTTACAGGCATCTTATTCAATCAATGCTCTCACATCACAACATAATCATTTTGTATCTTCTATTATTTCTATTCTCTTTTAAGTTTAGGTAGTTTGTTTTTAGATTTGTTAATTTATCTGTAGTTAATATATTTTTTTATAGATGCTACTTTGGCTTGTATGGAGTTTTAGTTAATGTTTAGTTTGGTTTAAAAAAAAATTATTTTGTTACATCAGCAGCTAGCCTTTATTAAGCCAAATTTGCACCAAACGGGGTATGATGTGTGCAAAAAAGTATTAGTTTACAGAAAAATATGGCATTTAATTTCTGAAATGAATATGGAAGAAAAAGTTAGAAATTGGCACTGTGGTACAAAGGAGTGAGGTAAACGGTAAATCTATAAGAAGTAATGTGGTGTATCATGAGTAGCAGCACGGCACGTGTTCATTATATCTCAGTGCTCCTCGTGTCCTGGCACAAGATAGTTTTGGTTACTCGACTCCGGTTTAACAGGAGATTCATGGGAGTTTGTAATTGTACAACACATGAACAAGTTTGACTGTTTCAAAATGTGGGAGACCAGTGTTAGCTTAGCAACAGAGTGCTTATACGTATGACAAATGCCTCTAATTGGGAGAGGTGGCATGTCTTCTTGTGCACTTCACTAACTTAGCACCTTTTGAAAAACATTTTTTTTGTAAGTAAAAAATAGTACAGAGAAGACACTAGAGAAGGAGAAAATTATATGAAATAATAATGCCAAAAAACAATAGAATCTGTCATAAAAAAACATTTCAGAGGTATGATTGTGCACTGCTGGTGCTTTCCTTGACCAAATACTGAACTGCACTTGTATATTAGAATTGCTGTGCAGACAACCAGAGTGCTTCGTGTATTCACCACTGTGCCTCATTTCTAGGATCTCTAGCACACTATTCAGCCAATAGGATTACAAGCCAATACAAAAATCTCACAGTGTTGTAGGTGGAACAACACAACTGTAGTACAGTGAGCAAAACAATGAGAACACTGTAAGAATTTGTGTTGTAGGGTTGGGTATTAGAGAGGCTTACATTACATTTTTTGAAAGTCTAATATATTTTCAAATTTGTTTTCTTTTAGCCAATGTGTTCTGCATTTGCCATCATACTTTCTGAAAGACTAATATTTTTCTTAGGAAATGTATATGTATATTTTTCCCCACTGCGAGTTGCATAAAATGATGATTATGTGACTAATTCCAAGTTTGAAATGACATATCATGCCAAATAAAAATCAAATATTTGTGCAAAAGACCTTTTTTAGTAATTTCGCTCCTGCAAAAAACACTTTAAAATAAATAAGTGAACCAGCACTTGATTACAAAAATAATCGGCCACGGTGTAATTTAAAGCATAAAAGTTGGCATTGTAAGCTGTATAATAAAATAGTTTTACATTATGGAGGACCATTGATGGCAACACAGCATTAGGTTAATACTTGAAAGCAAATGATGTTAGGAGGACTCAACATTCAATCAACAGATCTCCGTGCCAGAGAAGTGCATTTGGTCGGAGTATGTTGGTCACACGTGACGTGTACATGACCTGGCTGTGTTTATAATCTAGCTTCTAGTGAAATCTATTGAAAACATGGCACTGCCCTCAGTTAAACCATATTTCTTATTGATAACGGTGTCATTTGTTGCATGTAAAGTATTTTAAAGTGTCGGAGTATGTTGGGATTGTCAGAGACCATTTTTTGGTTTCTGGTAAATGTGATATTTCTGATTTGATTCAATTGTACAGTATGATACAGTGTTGAGACCGTACTGAAAGTGTTTTTTTCCTGATTATTTTTATGACATCTGTTGTTTTAAATAATCTGCCATATCTGTTATGTGAATGTTGTTTTTTTCTTGTTGAATAAAAAAAGGAAAAATACTTTTAAAATCTTTATTGTTTCCAAATCTATCTATTATTTCTTCTTTTAGTAAATAAAAAAAAAGAAAGACAAGAATTCATTACTGAGGTGTATATTGGATCTTATTCATAAAGATCTACGTCTGACGTATTTTTTTTATTTTAGCAAGGTGCTGCCGTCGGAGGACTCGGAACATAATTAGGTCATCATTAACCAGGCTGCACTCTGCGAGTGGGCTGCATGAATGAAGAGAACGGTGGGCTGCAGGAAAAAATAAATACTGTAAATACAAAAAGTGGGCTGTGAGTGCAGGTAGCCTAGGGACAGCATCCATAATATTCGACTATGATTTCAACCCAGTGCCATACGTGAACACCGGCCCTCACAACCAAACAACCAGACCGGCCCACCGGGAATTCTCCCCGGGCTCCCGATTAGCCAATCCGGGCCTGGTTAGAAGTTAACTGAACCAAGCATTTTACGAGAGCTAAAGGGAAAATACCTTCACCCGTTGCCATAAACCTACAAAATACCTTTGGAGTAACGTTTACTGGCATGGATGTATAATAAACCGGTAATGTCAACTGTGCCGAGCATGATGCTGACTCCGAGAGGTTGCCTCAGTAAGAAGCTGTTGGTATCTTCCCGGCCACGCGAGGGCGCCGTCTTTCTTTTTACAGTACAGATCCATTTGTCCGATACAACCATAGACTGTTAATATTAAGCCCACCAACTTTAGAAAAAATATATTTAGGTATAAAGTTCTATAAGGATGTGGGGTTATTAATAAACTGTCTAATCCAGTTTATTTTGAAAGTGTTATTTAATGTGGTTAAGTCTAAAAAGTTCAGACCCCCCCCTCCATTGATTAGAGTTCATTATAACAGATTTTTTAATATAGTGTATTCTGGTTTTCCATATAAAGTTAAACAACATTGAATTACTATCTACAGCTAAAGAGAGAGCACCATAAGTAAGTCTGGATATACCATCAGCTTATGAGAGTAGGATTCTACCTCATAAAGATAAGTCTCTTTGTAACCATGAATTCAGTTTTCTTTGTGTTTCCTGAGATTGGTCTTTGGCTATGATAATTCCTAGATACGTGACCTGATCTGTTACAGGGATTTTATGTATAGAGGGCACCAAGCAATCTTTTATAGCCATAAGTTCACACTTTTTAAAGTTCAGATGAAGACCAGAGGCTTTCGAGAAACCTTTAATTCTAACGATAGAGGAATTTGGGAGGCGTCCTTCAGGAAGACTGTGGTGTCATCAGCAAGTTGACTGATTATATATATTTCTGGATTTCTGCACGGTTCCAGTGAGTTATAAGATCCTTAACTTTTTCTTTGACCTGTGCGGAGTTCAGAAGAGAACTATTCAATTTCCAGAATGCTGCTTTTGGGCATGTATGACTACCAGGCAAGAATATTGATAGATAGATTGCTTTATGATCAGTCAACGGGGTATTATAAAAATGAACTAAAATCTTATCATTTATCAGGCATCTGGAAACCAGCCAATGATCAATTTTAGACTGTCTTGATCTGTCCTTATTAGACCAAGTATATTGTCGCTCACTAGGAAACAATTGCCTCCAGACATCAACTAGTTCAAACTTCTCCATAAAACCTTTCAGAGTTGAGTTGAAAGATACTGAATTCCTTGGGGGGAATCTGTCTATGGTGTTATTTAGGGCTATATTAAAATCCCCACCTAAGATTAGAGAAGCATTGGGATATTTGGTTAACCAGTAAGAGACTCTATCTTCCAAAGTATCAAAGAGTGTGCTATTTTCCAGAGAGGAATGGTATCCATAAATGTTGATAATAATAATAATATTAAGGGTGTTTATGGCTATAATCGTACCGACACATCTGCATCAGTCTCCATAACATGTCCCTTAAAGTTGTGTTTGAAAGTGCCTACTCCAGCCGAATGTTCAGATCCGTGAGCTAGCGATATGTCGTTCCCCCACTGTGATGGGGGAACAGGCTCAGAGTCATTCTCGTCGCTGGTTCGTAACTTGGACTTCTTTGCTGTTCGCGGTTTAGGAGTTTCTGGTAACTTTGAAGGCTCCACACACATCTCAGTTTGCGCTGATAACGTTAATAATGATAAGTGTTTGATTCAAATTTGTCACTTGGGGATTTCTTGGCATAAGAGTGAATTACAGTATGCATATCTTCCGCTTCTTCCACAAAATATATTCAAAAAAAAAAAAGAGTAAAAAAGAGCACTTACTGAGTTAGTTTCACAAAACGATGTCAGGTTAGTTTGACCACGCTAAATTAGCAGGTTGCTTGAACCTTCTGGGTAACTAGCTAACTAGTTAACTCGACTAGCAACTTTTGTTCAAGAATAGAGTGAAGAAAAAAAAACACTATGAGAAGTTTTTCTTGAGAGTTGTCATCTTGATAAGTTATTTTTCCATAAGGTTTCTTCTGCTAGGCCCCAATTCATGTTTAGTTGTTCAAAACGTCAGTTTTATTCCTCACGTTGCAGAGCCACATGGAAAGGATGTTACTGAGACGCCATCTTCCCGCTTCTCCTGCCTTCCCAGAATGCTTTGCAGGCGCACTGAAGTCGCTTGATGTCACCCATAGGAATAGAGTGGAGCGCGGCGCAACAGAAGCGTTGCACGTGTCGGTACACGATCTGTGCTGCCTGCACGATTCGTTCTGCGCATGTGCAAGACGTTAGGCGCATGCGCAGATGAAAATCCTGTTTTTTACAAGGATTTACGACATTAGCTGTTAGCTATATAAACTAACGTTATCTTCCCAATTGAGGCTAACAGCTGGCCGCTACAACTATGTCCGGAAGCGGTAGCGTGGAACAAATCGTGCAGTGTCCAGGATCCTCTTGAGTATCGTCGGTAAAACAGGATTACACTGCATGATCTGTTCCATAGTAGCCTCCACCGTGAAGCTAAACGTTAATTCGCTAACTGCTATCTAGCTGACAGCTTGATTCAGTCTAAAATAACGTTAACTGAAGCTAAACACTGGGAAAAGCAGGCAACAGCTAAATTAAGACTTTACAGTAATAACAATAAAGACAAGTATTGATTTGATTGTATTTTAAATGAATGAGCACAAGTAAAGTAGAACTGACGTTACAGCTGATATTTTAACAGTTATTTTCAGGTTTTATTTTGAAGGTGTTTTAAAATTATTACATGCTGTCTCAGCTAGCGGTTAGCTGTATTAGCTGTTAGCTAGCTAGCTAAACTAACCTTTAAACCAACGACCGGAAGCGTGGAACAGATCGTGCAGTGTAATCCTGTTTTTTACCGATTTGTTCCACGCTCCCGGTCGTAGTTGTAGCGGTCTGCCGCTAGCCTCCACTGGGAAGCTAACATTAGTTCATATAGCTAACAGCTAATTCGGCTAACTGCTAGTGCAATGTCGTAAATCCTCGTAAAACAGGATTTTCATCTGTGCATGCGCTTAATGTCTTGCACATGCACAGAACGGCTCGTGCAGGCAGCACGGATCGTGTACCGACAGCACGGTCAAATGGATCTGTGCCGTTACTGTCTATGCGTCTGGAGCGCGGCGAAGGGTGTGTTTAACAGGGATGTCATTTAGTACATTTTACAGGCAAAACGCAATACAGTCGCTGTTTCCTAAAACAGGAGGGAAGCGGGCAAAAAAATAGCTGACGCTGTAGATGCCTAAATCACAACGCTTATCAATATCACTTCCCCATCAGTCAGTCACAAGATCTGACCATAATTAGTTTTCGATGCTCGCGTGAGTCAGTCAATCCCGCGAATCAGCCAGCTACGTTGTCATGAGTGGATCGGATTCAGACGAGCGAGTGAATTCTCTCCTCGAGCTCAGAGTAAAGCAAATCCACAACAAAAGCCATTCTTTCACTTCTGAAATTACATACAATGTTCTGCACGTAATCTATAGGCATACTGTAGGTTTTGGTGTATAAATGTAGTATGTTAAAATGCAATAAGGTCGAACGGACAGTCTGAAACATTGCAAGCTCGCCTCGTCTCGCAGACTCGTGAGTTGTCGATGCTCGCGCGAGTCAGTCAATCCTGCGAATCAGCCAGCTACATTGTCATGAGCAGTGTTGCCACAGTTACTTTGAAAAAGTAATTTAGTTACTTTACAGATTACTTGATTTTAAAAGTAACTTAGTTACTTTACAGATTACTTGATTTTAAAAGTAACTTAGTTACTTTACAGATTACTTGATTTTAAAAGTATTGAAGTTAGATTAAAAGTTACTTTATTAGTTACATTCAGCAGCTGCCGACAACACCCCTACAGCCTCAACATAAAAATGACAACCGGTTTACTGTGAGGCAGCTCGGCATTGCCAGTAGTAGGGATCTGGTTTATTATGGCACGAAAGAGAGCGAGTCACTCACTGAGACCCAAGAAGAAAGCTAAAATATATATTTTTACTAAGGAAAATTACAAAAATAGTAACGCACAGTGACTTGGATAAGTAATTTTAATCTGATTACTGGTTTGGAAATAGTAACGTGTTAGATTACTCGTTACTGAAAAAGTGGTCAGATTAGAGTGCATCACTGGTCATGAGTGGATCTGATTCAGACGAGCGAGTGAAGTCTCGCTCGAAAGAGGGGGAGAAGAGTTGGGAAGGGTCAGAGAGAGGTGCTTATGTTAGGCTACAACGTGCACGTCAAAGGACAGGACTTCCAGGCTGGGGACCTTGCCTGGGTTTATGGACCCAAGAGAGTTAAGGGCTGCTGCCCTAAATTGGACAGCACATGGATTGGTCCCTGCTATGTGGTCCAGAGGGTGGGCCAGGTTGTGTACCGCGTCAAACTGGCTCCAAGAGGACGCACAGTGGTTCTACACCGGGATTGGATGGCACCGTACCGAGGGATCCAGCAGCCGGCTTTCCCAATGACAAGTCTCGGATCACTGCGCCACAGAAGAGGCTCACCAATGCAGCAGCCGGATGCTCTTCAAGGAGAGCTGGTGACACTGTTTGGAGCTGTAGCGCCAAGAAATGCCTCTACTATACAGTGACCAGACCCGATTAGAGTTGCGTGTGTGTCAGTCAATCGTAGCGGTCTGCATCTGCATAATCTGTGCAGGCAGCGTTACAATATTTGTAAACATTGTTGCAATGACTCTTCTTATCTGTCTCGTTTTAACCAGTCTCTCCAGGATTTCGCGGCCTTTTTTTGAGATTGTTGCGTCCCAAAATGCCTGATTTTGTGGGAGTTGTCCTCAATTTAGGTTGTCTCATCTCTGGTTTTTCCTGCATCCATCGTGTGTGTGTGTGTGTGTGGGTGTGTGTGCGCGTGTGTGCGTGCGTGCACAGAATGCCGAAAGGATTGAAACCGCAGCAGCTTTCAGCAACTTTAGAGTGAACAAAAAAAATCTCTTTCGCTGTACGTTTTGTTGGTAAATGTGAGATGTTCGAGTCACACACGTCCCGTCTTCATATCAGAAACAAGGAAATGAATTTGGCGACGTATGGAAATTCTGATTTGAACACAACTTGTGCATAATGATGTAGGCTACCCAACTTACCTAATGCTAGTTAGTTGATGTGTTGTTCATGCATGAGGTCATGAGTGAGAGGCTATGAGTCCAAGGCTGATGATTCATAAGATATAAAGGAAGGAAGTAGGCTAATGCACCTATCTGAATTCATTAATGTGCCCTTACCATAATGTGTTACCATAACTTTAGTTCAAGCCTGTGGCAGCAGTTCCAAATAATTTGTTTAGTGACATGCAATGAAAAATACAGTTCAGTGGGTGCATTTTCCAAAAGAATGCTTTAATTCTGAAAAATAAAGTTGGTCCCACACAAAACTCACTCAGTGTCTTTTAATATTATTTACATACCAAGAAAATTCATGAATATTAACTGAGATACCACATTATGTTGTGAGCAGTAGGCCTATGTGTGCTGTTGGCAAAATTGTGTATAATCTGTCTGTGTGTCTGACCTGGGCTGGCACATGTTCACAAAAGCGTGTGTGTGCATGAGCACTACGGTCACGTGCAAAATGTCCTGGTTTTAGCTCTGGGAAATCTGGTCACCCTATTCTACTACTCCTAGAACACTTCTGGAGGATCAGGGAGTTAGGAGGTAACAGAGGGAATGGAGAGGGGGCGGCGGCAGTGTAGCGACCCTGCAGGGCTAATGTAGGGGAGACTCTTGGGGTGTTCATTGAGGGAAGATGTTACCCTAGTTCAGCTGATTGGTCAGGTTCAGAAAGGGGCAGGGAGAAGGGAGGAAAGAGGGGGAGAAGAGGCCAGAAGGGTCAGAGAGAGGGGGTTATGTTAGGAGAGGAAGCTAACTAGCTAGTTACAGCCACCAGCCTTTTTGTTGTTTTGGGCACTCTTCCAACACTGTTAATAGCCTGTGTTAGGGTAATAAAACCCAGTCTATCTGGTTAAACTTCAGCCACCGTCTCCTCGTCATTCAGCTAGCTAGCCAGCCGTGTGGCGGAGCCAAGAGCGCTACAGTATTGTTGGAAAAAACAACAAGTTACCTTATTTTGATAGTCTTAGTAAAAAAAATGCCGCTCATTTCAAAATAACTTCTTGCCTTGTGGAAAGGTTGATTAATTTTGACATATGAGGTTTTAGGGGTTTATGTGGCTCTTATGCAAGAAACTGCTCATATTTTGCTGGTAACTGATAGTATTACATAAATTCTAATTAAAATTCTGTTAAATTAATTGTTGCTGCTACTAAGCAAAGTACCACCAAGGACCATGTGTTAAGTTGTAAACCAGAGCAAGTGGCACTCTGATGGAAACTTTGACTGTTGGGAAAGCTGCTCGGTCTGCTGCCTCAGCTCGTCTTATACATCACATGGTCCCATAGTCATGTGCTTTTAGAGGAGCTACACTCTCTCACAGAATGTAGTGTTATAAAATGCAGTTCTCTGGCTGGACTGAGGTGTTGTATTTCATTTTGTGGGTGGTGTGGTTAGTTTAGTGAATCTGTGTGAGAGGAAGGATTCATGAGGTGGAAGTGGAAGACGCCAGTGGTCAACTCAGCTGGGCAAGAATAATAAGTGTTGCACAGTCATGTCTTTTGTTCAAGTTGTTTGTTCCTCATGTGAAAAGACCTGAAGTTTCTTTGACAATCCAACAAAGGAACACAAAACCAGTCATTTAAGCTCGTTAGTTTAGAGAGCAAAGCGTCACTTACGTGATAATTACTGTTTTACCCTCATGTCTTTCATGCACCTTCAGCAGAGGTGTCAAGTAACGAAGTACAAATACTTCGTTACCTTACTTAAGTATACATTTTGGGTATCTATACTTTACTGGAGTAATTCTTTTACAGCAGACTTTTTACTTTTACTCCTTACATTTTCACGCAATTATCTGTACTTTCTACTCCCTACATTTTAAAAATAGCCTCGTTACTCATATTTCAGATCGGCTGGTTTTCATTCCGGCTTGTCATCATTCAAAAAAACACAGAGTATATTTGATTGTGGTTGGATGAGAAGTATAAAGATATAACATTCCGACACCCTATTGGTTTGTATGCTAGCCATCGCACCTTCACAGACCCGGTGCTAATACGGCCTTAACGACCGTTATCTACCGGACCAAATAGCAACGCGGATTTCGGTGCCTTATTTAGGTGCCGCTTAAAGTGCCCATATTATTAAAAAATCTCTTTTCTGGGATTTGGGGTGTTCTTTTGTGTCTCTGGTGCTTCCACACGCATACAAACTAGCTAGCGTTAGCGTGCTACCTCGTTCTCAATAGCAAAGCACTGCTACGACACACACTAGTTCACCATAATCTACAAAAGAACTACTTCCATGTGCGCCCTCGTCAGGGCCGGTTCTAGCCCTTTGGTTGCCCTAGGCGAGATTGAGTTTTGCGCCCCCCACTAGTCTTGCAGATCTCCACAGCGCTGTGTCAGCGATACAGTAGCAATGTATGTTCATTTGAGCAGGCGGTGTAGGAAGACTACACTGTAATTCCTACAGCACTGCATGTACAGTTTTCCCTAAGGAGATGTCCTATGTTCACATTTCTACTTTTGTTTTTTGTGCTATGCAGTGCTGTCTTTTTCTTTCTGTATCGCAATGACACAGTCTGTCAACAAATTACAGTACAAACAGTAAAAGCGGAAATATGAATCTTTTCCAGTCTCTTGCAATCAAACTCCCACATACACTAAGGTGCAGTGTTGGGAAAGTTCACTTTCTACATGAACTAGTTCAAAGTTCAGTTCACAAATTTTAAAATGAACTAGTTCAGTTCATAGTTCATACTTCAACATTTTGAACTAAGTTCACAGTTCTTTTTTCCCATATGTTGCCGCGAGCTATTATTTTTCAAAATTATTGCCACAGCCCATATAGAACCACAGACAGCAATTATTTTATCAGTTTTAACACTGAAACTATGCGTCAGATTTAATCTTCATATCCAATCAGTTCAATGTGCCGTTTCAGGTTTGCTGTGTATGTGACTGATGGAAATCTGGCACCCTGTTGAACGTGTTAGGGTTATAGCAGGGAATGACGGACCCAAAATGCAGAGAGCAGGCATGCAGGAGAAAGGTGAAGACGAGGATTTATTGTACAAAAACTAAATAAACCAAGGAAGTCCTGAGTGCAGCAGCAGGCAAAAACCAATACCAAAAATGAAACAAAAGAAATCCAGGGAGCAAAAAACCAGACACAAACAAACACTGGGAGACACAACAGGCACAAGCAAGCACACAAAATGATCTGACGCTGGACAAGGGGAACACAATGGGCGTTTCCCAATATGTGTTCTTCTATTGACTTGTGTTCTTGTGTCCCTGTGAAACGTCATCTCGTGTTGCCAAAGTACTGTCCCAATACACAAGTTCGCATTTCGCTAAGAACAGTTAAAATTCCCGGATGTATTCTTGACACGCCCATTTACCGAGGATACATCGGTTGGTAACTGTCAGTACCCGATCCGTTCCACCGGCGCGATCCGTTCTGCGCATGTGCAAGATGACACGTATGCCATGACGTAGGCGCAGATGATAATGCTGCGTTCATGCCACCCGATGCCACCACCACTTCGGAATAACGGCACCGCTTCCACCTGCACGATCCGTTCTGCGCATGCGCAAGACTACCCGATCTGTTCCCACCGTTCCCACGCTAGCCTCCAGCTAACGTTAGTTTAGCTAACGGTTAATTTGGCTAACCGCTAGCTGATTGTAGCGGTCTGCCGTTAGCCTCCACCGGGAAGCTAACGTTAGTTTAGCTAACGGTTAATTTGGCTAACCGCTAGCTGATTGTAGCGGTCTGCCGTTAGCCTCCACAGTTAAGCTAACGGTAGTTTAGCTAACAGCTAATTCGGCTAACCGCTAGCTGAGACAGCATGTAAACTTTAAAAGATCCTCAAAATAAAACTTTAAAATAAACGTTAACATATATAACAGCTGTTACGTCAGTTCTACTTTACTTGTGCTCATTTAAAATACAATCACTCAATACTTGTCTTTATTGTTATTACTGTAAAGTCTTGATTTAGCTGTGGTGACTGTTATTCCCATAGACAGTATATAAGGTTATTCCGAGGTGGAATGAACGCTGTATTATCATCTGCGCCTACGTCATGGCATACGTGCCATCTTGCACATGCCAGAACGGATCGGGTACTGACAGTAACTTGTATGAACTTCGCAGCACCTGTATCCCAACATTCATTTCGGCATTCAATGATGGTTAGATTTCCAGTAGGCCTACATAGCCCAAAAACGGGACAATTTTAACAATTTTCGCCATCTTATTCATCACTAAATTCACTTCTGAGAACATTTTAGGCGAGAAATGAACGGTTTATA
>JABUOV010000660.1:0-17528 GCA_025617405.1 Perca schrenkii
TATCTCTTCTTCTGAATGGTGTGTTACAATGTAGTGTCTTACAATACATATAGAAGTGCGCCCTGTATTACCTTAAAGCCATATGTGAGTGCAGAAGGTAGATTAAGTACAATAATTGAGCACATTTTTTTTCAATGAGGGTAGGTTACCCACTGGATACCACCTTGATGATATCAGTAACATATTGGGCTGGACCTACTTCACCCTCTTAAAGGTTTATTGGTAACACTTTACAATAAGTGTACATTAATAAGCATTAGTTAATGCATTAATAAGCATTAACTAACCGTTATTAAGGGTTGAATAAATTGTCTAATAAACATTTATTAACAATGCTCATGTTAACTAAGGTATTAATTGATGCATTATTTACCATTAGTTGATGCATTAACTAACTGTTAATCACAGTTAACTAAGGTGTTTATTTTACCATTAGTAAATGCAGTAATAAGCCCTCACTAATTATTAAAAAACAGGTAATTAAGGTGTCTATTATATCATTAGTAAATGGAATAATAAGCCTTGAATAACTGTTAATGACAGTTAACTAAGGTGTCTATTTAACCATTAGTTAATGCAGTAACAAGCCTTGACTAACTTTTAATCACAGTTAACTAAGGTGTCTATTTTACCATTAGTCAATGCAGTAATAAGCCTTGACCAACTGTTAATAACAGTTAACTAAGGTGTATATTTTAACATTAGGTAATGTACTAAAAAGCCTGAACTGGAAATAAAAGCTAACTAAATTGTCTAAGGAAAGCCTTAGTTGATGTTGATGAAGGAATTTCCTAATATTACTAGGTGATTGATAAAGATGTTTGATTTTTATTTTGTATTTTTATTGTTTATTTACGGGTCATGGTTGTCCACATACCTTTGTCCACTATATTTGTCCATCCTCCAACATTTGACTTACTTTTGGTAGAGGGTGAGATCAGGGAAAATACTCCATAGTCTCCATGTAGAGGTTTGCTTCTTCCTTTGTCTTCATATAGACATTAACCTATATAAATTATTGTGCATGCTATATAAGCATTACTTAACCTTAAATGGTCACTTAATTAATGTGTAACAATACTGAATAAGCCTTACCTAACCATCAATAAACAGTTATTAATGCTCTTTGGTAGACTTATTGTAAAGTAGAGGACATATGCACCTTAACTAATACTTAATTAATGTGTAACAATACTGAATAAGCCTTACCTAACCATCAATAAACAGTTATTAATGCTCTTTGGTAGACTTATTGTAAAGTAGAGAACATAGGCACCTTAACTAATACTTAATTAATGTGTAACAATACTGAATAAGCCTTACTTAACCATTAATAAACATTTATAAATGCTCTTTGGTAGACTTATTGTAAAGTAGAGAACATATGCACCTTAACTAACACTTAATTAATGTATAACAATACTGAATAAGCCTTAATAAACCATCACTTAACATTTATTAATGCTCTTGGTAGACTATTGTAAAGTTGAGAACATATACACCTTAACTAACACTTAATTAATGTGTAACAATACTGAATAAGCATTAATAAACCATCAATAAAAAGTTATTAATGCTCTTTGGTAGACTTATTGTAAAGTAGAGGACATATGCACCTTAACTAATACTTAATTAATGTGTAACAATGCTGAACAAGCCTTACCTAACCATCAATAAACAGTTATTAATGCTCTTTGGTAGACTTATTGTAAAGTAGAGAACATATGCACCTTAACTAACACTTAATTAATGTGTAACAATACTGAATAAGCCTTAATAAACCATCAATTAACAGTTATTAATGCTCTTTGGTAGACTTATTGTAAAGTATAGAACATATGCACCTTAACTAATACTTAATTAATGTGTAACAATACTGAATAAGCCTTAATAAACCATCAATTAACAGTTATTAATGCTCTTTTGTAGACTTATTGTTGAGAACATATGCACCTTAACTAATACTTAATTAATGTGTAACAATACTGAATAAGCCTTAACTAACCATTAATAAACATTTATAAATGCTCTTTGGTAGACTTATTGTAAAGTAGAGAACATATGCACCTTAACTAACACTTAATTAATGTATAACAATACTGAATAAGCCTTAATAAACCATCACTAAACATTTATTAATATTCTTTGGTAGATTTATTGTAAAGTTGAGAACATATGCACCTTAACTAACACTTAATTAATGTGTAACAATACTGAATTAAAGCTGCAAGCAGCGATGACGGGCCCTCGCTTCTTGCCCCGGGGGGTACTGGCAAATGCAACATCACATGTAGACCACACATTCTAAGTTTCATGTAAATCTGAATAACTTTTGCCAAGATACAACCTAGCAGGAAGTTGTTCCTCCATAACTTGCGCATCGTGTTAGCTATCAAAATTCTTTTAGTCACGAGGGTCTACCGAGTCTATATCCAAGACACACGGCCTAGGAGGAGTTAGACCAAGTATGTTTCCCATATATCGCAATGTGAATAATTAATAAAAGAAATTCTCACAGCGCCATCTAATGGCCGATTCACTCTGAATTTGGCATGGATGCTCATGCCCCTATTTGGAAAAACTCTGTCATGTTTGGTGTCAATTGGAATAAATCTTGGTAAGGTATGCAACTTCCTGTTTCGACAGCCCCCTACAGGAAGTTGGTCCTCTGTAACTTGCACATTGTGTTAGCTATCACAATTATTTTGATTACTTTTAGTCACGATAGTCCACCGAGTCCATATCCAAGTTTTCGTGCAGATTGGACTCACGGCCCAGGAGGAGTTAGACAAATTGGGTTTCCCATATATCGTGATGTGGCTAATTACAAAAAAAAATTCTAACAGCGCCATCTAATGGCCGATTCACTATAACGTTGGCATGGATGCTCATGCCCCTATGCGGAACATCTGTGTCATGTTTAGTGTCAATCGGAATAAATCTTGGTAAGATACGCAACTTCCTGTTTCGACAGCCCCCTACAGGAAGTTGGTGCTCTGTAACTTGCGCCTTGTGTTAGCTATCAAAAATCTTTTGATAACTTTTTATCACGTGGGTCCACCGAGTCTATGTGTAAATTTTTGTGCAGATGGGACTCACGCTCTAGGAGGAGTTAAAAAAAAGTAGGTTTCACATAAAGCAAATTTGCTAAATTAATTTAAAAAATGACAACAGTGCCATCTAAAGGCCAATTATCACCATATTTGGCACACAACCTCAGTAGCACATGAGGAACAACTGCACTAAGTTTTGTGTCCATTGGAATAGCCGTTGACAAGATACAACCGTTTCTATTTCCACACCCACCTACAGGAAGATGGTCCTCCTTAACTTGTGCATTGTGTTAGCTATCAATATTCTTTTGATAAGTTTTTTTCATGAAGGTCCTCCGTGTCTACTTGCACGTTTTCGTGCCGATCAGACTCACGTCCCAGGAGTAGTTAGACAAAGTAGGCTTCCCATATATCAATATTTTGCTGATTAATAAAAAAAAATTAAAACAGTGCCATCTAATGGCCGATTGCCACCAACTTTGGCACAGATGCTAAACCAGCCATGAGGAACAACCTTGTCAAGTTTCGGGGCAATGCAAATAATTGTTGCCACGATAAGGCAACTTCCTTTTTAGACAGGAAGTTGCTATAACTTGCGCATTTTTTCAACTATCAAAATTCTCTGGATAAATTTTCGTCATGAGGGACAACAGATACTACCTGCAAAGATTCAAGAAGATTGAAGTCACGGCCTAGGACGAGTTCGAAAGAATGTATAAACCTGAAAAATGCATAATTAAAAATGGCCGCCTTTTGGTTGGGCGGAGCTAATGAAGGTAAATGGGAAATATGTCCGCAATTATTAGAGCAATATGTGTATTAAATCTGGTGATGATCGGAGCAACTATGTCCATGTTAAGGCCTTCTACGCCTTAGGGGGCGCTATGGAGCCCGCTTAGAGGTATGGGCCAAATCGCTGTACAGTCATGCAAAGCCCCCAGGTGTTTATGTGTGCGCCAATTAGGGGGCGCTATAGAGCAACCGTACCACTCCCAAGCCTAAATGTGTATTCAGATTAAAGATTTTAATATTCTGCAAATGGCTGCAAAAGTTTGAAAGTTTTCGTGCATCCTAAAGTCCTCAAACATGTGGTCGTAAAATGAAGATTTTTTCACGAAAACCAATATTTCAGAAAATTTTAGAATTTTGTAATTTTTTCTAAAAACAGCACGATGGAGTTCAAGATGAGACCTATGTTCCCTCAAAAGTTGGTATATTAACTTATTACTTTTGTCGTAATTAATGCGCACGTTAGGGGGCGCTATGGAGCCCCCTGGCAATGCCCGAGCCCAATTACTACAATACTTCACCAGTTGTGACATGTGTGCAAATTTTTGTGAGTTTTCGTCCATACCAACCCCCTCAAAAATGCAACAAAGGACTCGGAAAAATAATAATAATCTGACGAAAAACAATAGGTTCCTTCGCACTTTCAGTGCAAGGCACCGTTGGGGCCTTGCACTTTCGTGCTCGGGCCCTAATTAAAGCTGCAAGCAGCAATGACGGGCCCTCGCTTCTTGCCCCGGGGGGTACTGGCAAATGCAACATCACATGTAGACCACACATTCTAAGTTTCATGTAAATCGGAATAACTTTTGCCAAGATAGAACCGTTCATGTTTCGATACAAACCTACAGGAAGTTGTTCCTCCATAAGTTGCGCATTGTGTTAGCTATCAAAATTCTTTTGATAAGTTTTAGTCACGAGGGTCCACAGAGTCTATATCCAAGTTTTCTTACAGATTGGACTCACGGCCCAGGAGGAGTTAGACAAAGTATGTTTCCCATATATCACAATGTGAATAATTAATTAAAAAAATTCTAACAGCGCCATCTAATGGCCGATTCTCTCTAAATTTGGCATGGATATTTGGCATGGAGGCTCAAGCCCCTATGCGGAACAACTTTGTCATGCTTGGTGGCAATCGGAATAAGTCTTGGTAAGATACGCAACTTCCTGTTTCGACAGCCCCCTTCAGGAAGTTGGTCCTCTGTAACTTGTGCATTGTGTTAGCTATCAAAATTCTTTTGATATGTTTTTGTCATGAGGGTCCACCGAGTCTACGTGCATATTTTTATGCAGATGAGACTCACGCTCTCAGAGGAGTTAAAAAAAGGAGGTTTCGCATAAAGCGATATTGCTAATTATTTAAAAAATGAAAACAGTGCCATCTAAAGGCCGATTGACACCATATGTGGCACACAGCCTCATTGGCATATGAGGAACAACTGTCTTAAGTTTTGTGTCCATCGGAATAGCCGTGTGCAAGATACAACCGTTCTTGTTTCGACACCCACCTACAGGAAGTTGGTCCTCTGTAACTTGCGCATTGTCTTAGCTATCATTATTCTTTTGATAAAATTTTTGTCACGAGGGTCCACCGAGTCTATAAGCAAGTTTCCGTGCCGATCGGACTCACGCCCCAGGAGTAGTTAGACAGAGTATGTTTCCCATATATCAATATTTTGCTGATTAATAAAAAAAAATGTAAACAGTGCCATCTAATGGCCGATTGCCACCAACTTTGGCACAGATGCTAAAACGGCCATGAGGAACAACCTTGTCAAGTTTCGGGGCAATGCAAATAATTGTTGCCACAATAAGGCAACTTCCTGTTTAGACAGGAAGTTGCTATAACTTGCGAATTTTTTCAACTATCAAAATTCTCTGGATAACTTTTTCGTCATGAGGGTCAACAGATACTACCTGCAAAGATTCAAGAAGATTGAAATCACGGCCTAGGACGACTTCGAAAGAATGTAAAACACCTGAAAAATGCATAATTAAAAATGGCCGCCTTCCGGTTGGGCGGAGCTAATGAAGGTAAATGGGAAATATGTCCGCACTTATTAGAGCAATATGTGTATTAAATCTGGTGATGATCGGAGCAACTATGTCCATGTTAAGGCCTTCCACGCCTTAGGGGGCGCTATGGAGCCCGCTTAGAGGTATGGCCCAAATCGCTGTACAGTCATGCAAAGCTCCCAGGTGTTCATGTGTGCGCCAATTTTTGTGAGTTTTTGTATATATTGAGGCCGTCAAAAATGTGCCCAAGTGCTAAATCCAATTAGGGGGCGCTATAGAGCAACCGTACCACTCCCAAGCCTAAATGTGTATTCAGATGAAAGATTTTAATATTCTGCAAATGGCTGCAAAAGTTTGAGAGTTTTCGTGCATCCTAAAGTCCTCAAACATGTGTTCATAAAATGAAGACTTTTTCACGAAAACCAATATTTCAGAAATTTTAGAATTTTGTAATTTTTTCTAAAAATAGTACGATGGAGTTCAAGATGAGACCTATGTTCCCTCAAAAGTTGGTATATTAACTTATTACTTTTGTCGTAATTAATGCGCACGTTAGGGGGCGCTATGGAGCCCCCTGACAACGCCCGAGCCAAATTACTACAATACTTTGCAATTTTCACCAGTTGTGACAGGTGTGCAAATTTTTGTGAGTTTTCGTGCTTACTAACCCCCTCAAAAATGCAACAAAGGACTCGGAAAAATAATAATAATCTGACGAAAAACAATAGGTTCCTTCGCACTTTCAGTGCAAGGCACCGTTGGGGCCTTGCACTTTTCGTGCTCGGGCCCTAATAAGCATTAATAAACCATCAATAAACAGTTATTAATGCTCTTTTGTAGACTTATTGTAAAGTAGAGAACATATGCACCTTAAGTAACACTTAATTAATGTGTAACAATACCGAATAAGCCTTAATAAACCATGAATAAACAGTTATTAATGCTCTTTGGTAGACTTATTATAAAGTAGAGAACATATGCACCTTAACTAAGACTTAATCAATGTATAACAATACTGAATGAGCCTTAATAAACCATAATTAAACAGTTATGCATGCTCTTTGATAGACTTATTCTAGAGTTAAGAACATATGCACCTTAACTTACATTTGATAAATGCATAACAGTGCTGAATAAACATTACTAAACAATGATTTACAGTTTATTAGTACTCTTTGACTTAAACATTCATACAGCTTTTAAACATTAATGAAACATTGTCAATGTGAAATAAAATCTTCATGACAACCTTCTGTTATGCACACATATGCAAAATGTAAACAAGGTTTTCATTTGATTCTTAGTTTGACTCAGTCAGTTCTCATCTTTCTTTCCACTGAAGACTCAGCACTATAACAGTTTGAGTCTTGTATGGAGATTACACTGGATATTTTCCCACTCTCGTCATCTTCACTGTCATGTCTCCTGGATAGTTTTCCTCTCTTGAAACCTAACAAACCAAGTGGGAAGATCAATTTCTTTTAAATGCATGCAAAAGCTACGTATGCAAGGATTGATCGTTAACTATATCACCGTCAAATCTTTACACATATTGTACACTCAAATGACAAAAAAAACTTGATAGGGCAGACTTAATGGCACACACTACCTAGTGAGTGGTGAGCTACCTTGACGATCATGATTATCCATTATCTAGATTGTGTCCAGAATATTAATGCATTGATGCATCGGACAGCCAGCAATCACAGCATTTGCATGTTTGTTTATATAAATCACAGTATATTATGAACCATAAATAATCATTATCATAGTGTAGCCTCCCGGCTGAGGGATGGTCTGACTCTCTTTAACTAATGGTTCACCAAGACTTAATTTTTCCTTTGCAGTTTCAAACATGCCTTGAACACATGGCATCTAACCACTGTAAGAGTTGAGAAAACAACGAAAAACTAAATACTTTTAGTTTAAATGTATCCATCTTTTTTATTTTAACCCCTTTTACACATATATTATTCTAAATTACCCTTTGAGTGCTTACATTGAGTGTTACTTCCCATTCCTATTCACTTGTTTTTAAGAAATCAACCTTAATTATAATGAAATATTCAATTAAATACAAAATGGTTCTCCTTTGAACCTTCTATCACATCCAGTATACTGTAGTAATTGCATTTCTATCCCTGAAGTTACACCTTTTTATGTAAACAGGCTCATTAGCCTGGTAATATTAACTGCAGGCTAATGTTGACATGCTAGCTTTACTTACTCATCCCCAAGTCTGTAAAACTCTTTAACAGCATATCATAAAGTGACTCAAAATACAAACAATATTAGAGGAAACAATGACCAACCTTATCCCATTATCAACCAGGTGCAAGTTAAACATAAAACATTTTGCTTGTGTGAGCTGCACACTTTGCCCGCTTGTGGGAACAAATATATACTTCCGGTTTTCGATCTTTTCAAAATAAAAACGCTAACGCTGGAAACTGCTATAGATTATTAAATGAGTGAAACAAACTAATATGTGGGTCACTTAGAGCTAGCTTGGCTGTTATGTTAGTTCTAACATAAGTTAATTGCAGAAACTTCTGCCAGAGAACATTGTCATTTTGGTTACCTAAAGCTAGCTAACTTGCTAGCTAGCGCTTTTATTTTGAAAAGACCGAAACCGGAAGTATTATAAGCGGGCTGAGGCCATGGGCAACATGTGCTGCTGATACTCTGCAAAAGAAAGCATGGTGTATGCTTATCTCGTTTATCATCTGGCTCAGGGGTCGGCAACCTTAGGCACGCGTGCCACCATGGGCACGCGGGACCTTAACCAATGGCACGCTGGCAATATGTGTGCAAGAGAGTTATTGATGTGTTGAAATCATGGTTGAAATGCTGAAGCACTCTCTCATCCGCATGCCAAATTAACGTTCACAGTTGCCGACCTCATAGGTGCCGATACCGTGGGTGCTCCGGAGCTTGAGCACCCACGGAAAATACTGAGCACCCACGTGTGCCAGACTGCCAGTTAATTTTTAATTTAATATTAAACATTGCAGGTGGTGCTAAGTGTGATTGGTCATGTCGGTGGCATTGATTTATAATTTCCCACGAAGCTGATTAAACTTCTCATCCCCAATTCTATCTGTGAGAAGTGGCGCTGTCCTGAGTTGAAAGATAGCTTACTTTACGGCGTGTGTGTTCGTGTCGGCCGCTGTCCATTTCCTAAGGTTCTGAAATGCAAACATTGTTGACTACTTAAACTGTGTGCGCGTGTGAGCACCCACGGAGGAAAACATAAATCGGCGCCTGTGCGCAACCTGTTATTTACTGTAGTTTGATTGACTCATATCTCTGACTGGGAACAGTACAAAGAGGATAACCAACGGCCGCTGGGGCAGATGAACTAACGCTAGTCTCGTTACTGTAAGGAGGCTACAATTGAACCTTCGTGAGTTAAAAGCCAATACTTATCAATGCACTCACCTGTGTAAACCGGCATCAACATGTAGAAAGTGATATTTCAATCTGCTCTGTCTGCTCAGACCACTCTTGTCCACCGCACTCTAGTTTTACGCAAACACAGCTCTACTCTGCAAATAGCTAATTTTTACAAAACAAGCTAAAAGAAAAGCTGTCAGTTTGTAGTCTATTTATCTTAGTTTGCAGGGAATCTTGAAATTTGGACAAATTCTTATAAACTTAAGCTGTCTGAAGAAACCATCCTCTCCGCAGGAGGGTAAATATGGATGCATTATAAGACCAAAACAAATACATGTGGCTACTTAAAATGCACGTGAATGACGCAATCGTTATGTTCTTCTTCATTCTTGATAATGATGCTGGTTGTGTTATTATTATTTTGCCACAGCATCGTTTCATTGAAAATGATTCATACAGGACCTGCTTATCAGTCCATTCATCATTAAAGCTGGGCTTTTCCACAACTTTTCGCTTCAGGCTCTTTTGACAGTGATATTTTTGTCAGCCCATTTTCCACCAATCAGGACTGCATACTAAAACCATGTTTCCATAATAATAATATACAATAATAATAATTACAAGGTCCTGATTATTACAGATTCCCTGGATATTACATTTTGATGTGATGTCATAAAAAAAAATTCATGTTAACATGGCACACTAATAAACAAGAAATTTTGAAAAGGGCACTTCATATCAAAAAGGTTGCCGACCCCTGATCTGGCTGATAAAGGAACAAGGTTTGTCAGTGTTTACTCTTATATCGTTTGTATTGTCAGTCACTTTATGATATACCGTTTAAGAGTTTTACGGACTTGGAGATGAGTATGTGCAAGTAAAGCTAGCATGTCAACATATTTTAGCCTGCAGTTAATTACCAGGCTAATGAGCCTGTTTAGCTACATGAAACGGTGTAGCTAACTTGAGAGATAGAAATGCAATTACTACGGTATATTGGATGTGAAAAAAAGTTCAAAGGAGAATCATTTTAATATTGTACTAGGCTTTTTTATTTAGGTTGATTTCTGCATAGAAAGTGAATAAACCATCCAACCATGAAGACCATCTTTCAGCCGGGGAGGCTACACTATGACAATGATTATTTATGGTGCATAATATACTGTAATTTATATAAACAAACATGTGAATGCTGTGATTGCTGGCTGTCAGATTCATCAATGAATTAATATTCTAGACACTATCTAGATAATGAATAATCATGATCGTCAAGGCAGCTCACCACTCACTAGGTAGAGTGTGTACCATTAAAGCTGCCCTATCATGTTTTGTTGTCATTTGTACAATATGTGTAAAGATTTGATGTTGATAGTGAACAATCAAAGCTTTTGCATGCATTTAAAAGAAATTAATATATCCCACTTGGTTTGTTAGGTTTCAAGAGAGGAAAACTATCCAGAAGACATGACAGTGAAGATGACGAGAGCGCGACAATTTCCAGTGTAATCTCCATACAGGATTTAAACTGTTATAGCTCTGTGTCTCAGTGGAAAGAAATATGAGAACTGACTAAGAATCAAATGAAAACCGTGTTTACATTTTGAATATGTGTGTGCATAACAGAAGGTTGTGATTTGATTTCACATTGACAATGTTTCACTAATGTTTAAAAGCTGTGTGGACGTTTAAGTCAAAGAGTATTAATAAACTATGAATCATTGTTTAGTAATGCTTATTCAGCACTCTTTTGCATTTATCAAGTGTAAGTTAAGGTGCATATGTTCTTAACTTTACAATAAGTCTATCAAAGAGCATTCATAACTTTTTAGTGATGGTTTAGTTAGGCTTGTTCAGTATTGTTATACATTAATTAAGTGTTATTTAAGGTGTATATATTCTCTACTTTACAATAAGTCTACCAAAGAGCATTACTAACTGTTTGGTTATGGTTTAGTCAGGCTTGTTCAGTATTGTCAAATACTAAATTAAGTGTTAGTTAAGGTGCATATGCTCTCAACTTTACAATAAGTCTACCAAAGAGCATTAATAACTGTTTATTGATGGTTAGGAAAGGCTTATTCAGTATTGTTACACATTCATTAAGTATTAGTTAAGGTGCATATGTCCTCTACTTTACAATAAGTCTACCAAAGAGCATTAATAACTGTTTATTGATGGTTTATTAAGGCTTATTCGGTATTGTTACACATGAATTAAGTGTTACTTAAGGTGCATATGTTCTCTACTTTACAATAAGTCTACCAAAGAGCATTTATAAATGTTTATTAATGGTTAGGTAAGGCTTATTCAGTATTGTTACACATGAATTAAGTGTTAGTTAAGGTGCATATGTTCTTTACTTTACAATAAGTCTATCAAAGAGCATTAATAACTGTTAATTGATTGTTTATTAAGGCTTATTCAGTATTGTTACACATTAATTAAGTGTTAGTTAAGGTGCATATGTTCTCTACTTTACAATAAGTCTACCAAAGAGCATTATTGATGGTTAGGTAAGGCTTGTTCAGCATTGTTACACATTAATTAAGTATTAATAAATGTGCATATGTTGTCCACTTTACAATAAGTCTACCAAAGAGCATTAATAACTGTTTATTGATGGTTAGGAACGGCTTATTCAGTATTGTTACACATTAATTAAGTATTAGTTAAGGTGCACATGTCATCTACTTTACAATAAGTCTACCAAAGAGCATTAATAACTGTTTATTGATGGTTTATTAAGGCTTATTCGGTATTGTTACACATGAATTAAGTGTTACTTAAGGTGCATATGTTCTCTACTTTACAATAAGTCTACCAAAGAGCATTTATAAATGTTTATTAATGGTTAGGTAAGGCTTATTCAGTATTGTTACACATGAATTAAGTGTTAGTTAAGGTGCATATGTTCTTTACTTTACAATAAGTCTATCAAAGAGCATTAATAACTGTTAATTGATTGTTTATTAAGGCTTATTCAGTATTGTTACACATTAATTAAGTGTTAGTTAAGGTGCATATGTTCTCTACTTTACGATAAGTCTACCAAAGAGCATTATTGATGGTTAGGTAAAGCTTGTTCAGCATTGTTACACATTAATTAAGTATTAATAAAGGTGCATATGTTCTCCACTTTACAATAAGTCTACCAAAGAGCATTAATAACTGTTTATTGATGGTTAGGAACGGCTTATTCAGTATTGTTACACATTAATTAAGTATTAGTTAAGGTGCACATGTCCTCTACTTTACAATAAGTCTACCAAAGAGCATTAATAACTGTTTATTGATGGTTAGGTAAGGCTTGTTCAGCATTGTTACACATTAATTAAGTATTAATAAAAGTGCATATGTTCTCCACTTTACAATAACTCTACCAAAGAGCATTAATAACTGTTTATTGATGGTTAGGAAAGGCTTATTCAGTATTGTTACACATTAATTAAGTATTAGTTAAGGTGCATATGTCCTCTACTTTACAATAAGTCTACCAAAGAGAATTAATAACTGTTTATTGATGGTTCATTAAGGCTTATTCGGTATTGTTACACATTAATTAAGTGTTACTTAAGGTGCATATGTTCTCTACTTTACAATAAGTCTACCAAAGAGCATTTATAAATGTTTATTAATGGTTAGGTAAGGCTTATTCAGTATTGTTACACATTAATTAAGTATTAGTTAAGGTGCATATGTTCTCTACTTTACAATAAGTCTACCAAAGAGCATTAATAACTGTTAATTGATGTTTTATTAAGGCTTATTCAGTATTGTTACACATTAATTAAGTGTTAGTTAAGGTGCATATGTTCTCTACTTTACAATAAGTCTACCAAAGAGAATTAATAACTGTTTTATTGATGGTTAGTGAGGCTTGTTCAGCATTGTTACACATTAATTAAGTATTAATAAAGGTGCATATGTTCTCTACTTTACAATAAGTCTACCAAAGAGCATTAATAACTGTTTATTGATGGTTAATTAAGGCTTATTCAGTATTGTTACACATCAATTAAGTGACCATTTAAGGTTAAGTAATGCTTATACAGCATGCACAAGGTTAATGTCTATATGAAGACCAAGGAAAAAGCAAACCTCTGCATGGAGACTATGGAGTATTTTTCCCTGATCTCACCCTCTACCAAAAGTAAGTCATATGTTGGAGGATGGACAAATATAGTGGACAAAGGTATGTGAAAAACCATGACCCGTAAATAAACAATAAAAAAAAGTTTTCTCATAATGACATGGCTTGGCCGTGAACCTCAAGACACACATGCTATCAAACATCTTCATCAACCACCTAGTAATATTAGGAAATACCTTCATCAACATCAACTAAGGCTTTACTTAGACACTTTAGTTAGCTTTTATTTCCAGTTCAGGCTTTTTAGTACATTACTTAATGTTAAAATATACACCTTAGTTAACTGTTATTAACAGTTGGTCAAGGCTTGTTACTGCATTAACTAATGGTTAAATAGACACCTCAGTTAACTGTTATTAACAGTTATTCAAGGCTTATTATTCCATTTACTAATGATATAATAGACACCTTAATTAACTGTTTTTAATAATTAGTGAAGGCGTATTACTGCATTTACTAATGGTAAAATAAACACCTTAGTTAACTGTGATTAACAGTTAGTTAATGCATCAACTAATGGTAAATAATGCATCAATTAATACCTTAGTTAACATGAGAATTGTTAATAAATGTTTATTAGACAATTTATTCAACCCTTAATAACGGTTAGTTAATGCTTATTAATGTACCCTTATTGTAAAGTGTTACCGGTTTATTTTACATGCAGTGTTCTTTATCATAATCATAATCTCCTCCTGGACCCCTACCTCAAAGAACTTATCAACCCACAAAACACAACACGTTCCCTCCGCTCCACTCGCTCAAACCTCCTCCACATACCCAGAACTAGACTCAGGACAATGGGAGATAGGGCCTTTTGTGCTGCTGCCCCACGTCTGTGGAATGCCCTCCCTGACACCTTGAGGGCACCTCAATCCACTGTTTTAAAAAAGGTCTTAAGACATTTCTTTTTAGCAAAGCTTTTGGTCCCCTTTAGATGTTTTTTATTTTTTATTTTAAACTGCCCATCTTTTTTTGTTTCTAACCTGTAGCACTTTGAGATCTTTTGATGAAAAGGGCATTATAAATAAAATGTATTATTATTATTATTATTATTATACAGCATACTTGCTGTTTTTCATAGGCCACGATTTTTATTTCATTTTAATTGCGGAATAAGGCAGTCAGTCGGTGGTGTTTGAATGACAGCCACCCACACAAATGACTTGAGGGGGCCCCGCAACTCAACGGCTGAAGCATCCCCCTACATATGAGGTCCAGGAATAGCCTCTTCCATGGAAGACCATTCTCTGTTTATTGTCACGTTTTATTGTTGTGACTGTTCTGTTTTTACTGTTCATGGTCCTTTTTGCTGTTCTTAGGGGAAGCGAGTGAGTATCTAGGAGAATGCCAGTCTATAGTTGAGTAACAAAGAATTTAAGGTTAACACCCTAAATGTCAATGGCTTGTCAACTCCGGTCAAGAGAAGTAAAGTGATAGCAAAAGTAAAGAGGAAAAAGGCACAAATTAAATTCTGTCAAGAAACCCACTTAACAGATCAGGAACATGAAAAGATAAAGAAAATGGGTTTTAGACATACTTATTATTCGTCCTTTAAAACAGGACACAAGAGGGGCGTGGCTATTTTGATGCCAAATAAAGTTCATTTTGAACTCCAGTCAGAGATTAAAGACCGGCAGATAAAGAGGGCAGGGTTATCATGGTAAAGGGCAAATTAGATGATAAGGACGTGACCCTGCTGAACGTGTATGCGCCCCCAGGTAGCAACAAAACATTGTACAAGATAATATTTGATTTAATAGCATTCCAATCTGTGCAGGAGACCTCAACATGATTATGGACCCAGAGTTGGACACAGCAAATCAAAAAAGGAAAAGAAAGGTGGATCAGAAGGAGAATTCAAGACCTAGGTCTGATAGATGTTTGGAGGGACTTCCACCATCAAGATAAACACTTTACCTTCTCACAATGCATATTCAAGAATTGTGTTATCTATTTGTGCATAACTCGGAGAGGCACAGGTTAAAGGAATGTGAGATAAACTAGAGAGATATATCAGATCACTCCAGTGTCCACTTAAAATTAAATCTAGCTAGACCCAAATTGACAACGTGAAGATTAAATTTAAGCAGGCTAAATAGCCCTGAGTTTAAAGAGAAAATAAAGAAGGAATTAAAAACATATTTGGATTATAACGACAATGGGAATGGGAATCCAGTGAT
This sequence comes from Perca schrenkii, assembly GCA_025617405.1. Taxonomy (NCBI): domain Eukaryota; kingdom Metazoa; phylum Chordata; class Actinopteri; order Perciformes; family Percidae; genus Perca; species Perca schrenkii. Next base: position 15,588 of record JABUOV010000660.1, read on the forward strand.
GCTGTGGGACGCCGCCAAAGCAGTCCTTCGGGGGAAGATCATATCAGAATCTGCAATCATTAAAAAGATGAAAACTCAGAAACTCTTAGACCTGCAGAAACAGCTAACAGAATTGGAACAACAGCATAGTGAGAGTAAAGACCCACAATTACTCATACAGATGAGACCACTCAAACAAGAAATAGACAAGATTTACTGTGATGAAGTAGAGAAAAATCTCAGGTTTACAAAACAGAGATAGTATGAGGCGGGCTCCAAAGCATCCAAGCTGCTAGCCTGGAGGCTGCAAAAACAGCAATCATAGGGCACAGTCTATAAGATTAGGGATCCTACCACTAAAAAAGTCACACATAAACTAGAGGGTATACAAAAAGCATTTGAGAATTTTTACCAGACCCTCTATACCCAACCCACAACGTTTGACCCCACTAAAGTAGAAGAGTTCTTAAGCCAATTGGACCTGCCCTCCCATGGGGAAATTGCTAAATGAAAAATTAATAAAAGAAATATCAGCAGAAGAAATTGATAAGGCGATCTCCTCCCTGATGTCCTCTAAGTCTCCAGGGACAGATGGATTTCCAGGAGAATGGTATAAATCGCTGAAGGAGCAGTTGATAACAATGCTACATAGAAGCTTCAATTATACCCTGAGGGAGGGGGTCCTCCCCCCCATCTTGGAGGGAGGCTACTATCTCAGTGATTCCAAAAGAGGGCAAGGACCTGAAAGAATGCGGATCATATAGATCTATCACTGTTTTAAACCAAGATTACAAATTATATGCAGATATTTTAACCAAAAGAATGGAGGAAGTGATGCCTTCTCTGATTGATGAAGACCAAACCGGCTTTATTAAAGGTAGACAGACTCAGGACAATATAAGGAGGACCCTCCACACTATTTAATATATAAAAAATGAGAAAATTGGAGCTATCCTACTTAGTATGGATATGAAAAAGCATTTGACTCGGTGGGGTGGGAGTTTCTTTATACAGTTATGGGACAATTTGGCTTCCATGATAAGTTCATTAAAGGTATCGAAACACTATACACGTCCCCCACAGCCAGAATCAGGTTAAACGGAGGCCTGTCAGGAACTATTCACCTGCAACACGGCTGCCGCCAGGGCTGCCCAGCCAGGGCTGCCCAGCCAGCCCAACGCTCTTTAATCTTTTTATTGAACCTCTTGCTCAAGCCGTAAGGCAGAATCCCGACCTGGAGGGCATCACAATAAAAGGTAGAGAATACAAAATATGTCTCTATGCGGACGACGTCTTGGTCAGCCTAAAGAATCCAGAGTCGGGAATACCGAGATTAATGGATTTCCTGCTGATGTATGGAACCCTGTCAGGCTACAACCTTAATGTTGATAAAACACAAACCTTCAATTTTGTACCATAATTAGATCTTAAGGATAAGTACAAGTTCAGCTAGAACTCTACCTCTATTAAATACTTGGGCGTTAACTTAAGAAAGGACATACCACAGTTATTCTTGGAAAATATGTAAATATTAAATCATGGATAAGGGAAGACCTAGACAGATGGGCCTCCCTTCCCCTGGAACTTGGCAACAGAATCCTGACAATAAAGACAAATATCTTTCCCAGATTCTGTTTCAGTCTCTACCCATTTGTGTCCTTGATAGTCAGTTTAGAGAATGGGATAAGATGATATCCCGTTTTATCTGGAATGGCAAAGCCCCCAGGGTGAGATATAAGACTTTACAACTGCCAAAGTGCAGTGGGGGGATGGGATTACCAAGACTCAAAGATTACTATTTAGCGGCACAAATAAGACCACTGTTGCTCTGGTGCAATAAAGACTACTTTGACAATGGAAGGAGATGGAGTTATCACTGTCAGACAGACCTATACAGAGTTTATTAGGATTCCCAAAGTTGGCTAAACAATATGATATCCCGAGCCAGTGGGTTCGATTCTC
>JABUOV010000661.1:0-5000 GCA_025617405.1 Perca schrenkii
TGTGTGTGTGTCTGTGTCTGTGTGTGTGTGTGTGTGTCGTGTGTGTGTGTGTGTGTGTGTGTGTGTGTCTGTGTGTGTCTGTCTGTGTGTGTGTGTGTGTGTGTGTGTGTGTGTGTGTGTGTGTGTGTGTGTGTGTGTGTGTCTGTGTGTGTCTGTGTGTGTGTGTGTGTGTGTGTGTGTGTGTGTGTGTGTGTGTGTGTGTGTGTGTCTGTGTGTGTGTGTGTGTGTGTGTGTGTGTGTGTGTGTGTGTCTGTGTGTGTGTGTGTGTGTGTGTGTGTCTGTGTGTGTGTGTGTGTGTGTGTGTGTGTGTGTGTGTGTGTGTGTGTGTGTGTGTCTGTGTGTGTGTGTGTGTGTGTGTGTGTGTGTGTGTGTGTGTGTGTGTGTGTGTGTGTGTGTGTGTGTGTGTGTGTGTGTGTGTCTGTGTGTGTGTGTGTGTGTGTGTGTGTGTGTGTGTGTGTGTGTGTGTGTGTGTGTGTGTGTGTGTGTGTGTGTGTGTGTGTCTGTGTGTGTGTGTGTGTGTGTGTGTGTGTGTCTGTGTGTGTGTGTGTGTGTGTGTGTGTGTGTGTGTGTGTCTGTGTGTGTGTGTGTGTGTGTGTCTGTGTGTGTGTGTGTGTGTGTGTGTGTGTGTGTGTGTGTGTGTGTGTGTCTGTGTGTGTGTGTGTGTGTGTGTGTGTGTGTGTGTGTCTGTGTGTGTGTGTGTGTGTGTGTGTCTGTCTGTGTGTGTGTGTGTGTGTGTGTGTGTGTGTGTGTGTGTGTGTGTGTGTGTGTGTGTGTGTGTGTGTTACCTTCACTGACTCGGCTGCTGTCTGCTGAGTGTTTGTAGTCGATGATTTTCTCCACCAGCTGGTTGTAGCTCAGTTTCCCCACAGAAGCCACCACCTCTGGACTCTGAAAACACCACATATTAAAGGGGACCTTCGCTAGGTTTCAATCTGGACCCTTTCAGAGTCCACTAAACCTTCTGACAGACTCACATTATTATTCTAAGTGTCTGACAACATTATGGGATGGATCCCTACAGAGATAGACCTTTTAGTTAAAGAGTAAGATCCTTTTAGTTTAACATGAAACAGCCCCGAAATCACCATCACCAAACTCCACCAGACTCCATGTAAATAATCAGGACTTTTAGCGCGTATAGAGCCAGCATATCTCCACCAGACTCCATGTAAATAATCAGGACTTTTAGCGTGTATAGAGCCAGCATATCTCCACCAGACTCCATGTAAATAATCAGGACTTTTAGCGTGTATAGAGCCAGCATATCTCCACCAGACTCCATGTAAATAATCAGGACTTTTAGCGTGTATAGAGCCAGCATATCTCCACCAGACTCCATGTAAATAATCGGGACTTTAATCATCGTGAAACACACTTCATTCAAACTCGACACAAACTAAATAAAAAACTTTCAAAAGTCCTGATTATTTACATGGAGTCTGGTGGAAATATGCTGGCTCTATACACACTAAAAAGTAAATAAATAAAATCTATATTAGAATTTACAAGCAAGTTTTCCAGTTGTTCGCGTTTGGTTGCCATACTTAATGAATATTTAAATGCCCACCAAACAATCCCTTTAGCTTTGTAACGAGGGTCCCACACAGTTGGAGCCTGAAAACCTTTGTGCATGCTATTGCCTAGTATCTGCAACAGGTCTTACAAGTCACTCCAGAGGTATTATCAAGTCACAAGAACGATGTTTTTGGATTTAAGAGTATTTATTTCTTGATAGGGGTAACTGAATATATGAGATAAAATGCCAAACATATCAGATATATACAGAAATACGATATCCTGAAGCGTCTGTCTGTGTCTGTATGTGTGTGTGTGTGTGTGTGTGTGTGTGTGTGTGTGTGTGTGTGTGTGTGTGTGTGTGTGTGTGTGTGTGTGTGTGTGTGTGTGTGTCTGTGTGTGTGTCTGTGTGTGTGTCTGTGTGTGTCTGTGTGTGTGTCTGTGTGTGTGTGTGTCTGTCTGTGTCTGTCTGTGTGTGTGTGTGTGTGTGTGTGTGTGTGTGTGTATGTGTGTGTGTGTGTGTGTGTGTGTGTGTGTGTGTGTGTGTGTGTGTGTGTGTCTGTGTCTGTGTCTGTGTGTGTGTGTGTGTGTCTGTCTGTGTGTGTGTGTGTAGTGTGTGTGTGTGAGTGTGTGTGTGTCTGTCTGTGTCTGTCTGTGTGTGTGTGTGTGTGTGTGTGTGTGTGTGTGTGTGTGTGTGTGTGTGTGTCTGTGTGTGTCTGTGTGTGTGTGTGTGTGTGTGTGTGTGTGTGTGTGTCTGTGTGTGTGTGTGTGTGTGTGTGTCTGTGTGTGTGTGTGTGTCTGTGTGTGTGTCTGTGTGTGTCTGTGTGTGTGTGTGTGTGTGTGTGTGTGTGTGTGTGTGTGTGTGTGTGTGTGTGTGTGTGTGTGTGTGTGTGTGTGTGTGTGTGTGTGTGTGTGTGTGTGTGTCTGTGTCTGTGTGTGTGTGTGTGTGTGTGTGTGTCTGTGTGTGTGTGTGTGTCTGTGTGTGTGTGTGTGTGTGTGTGTGTGTGTGTGTGTGTCTGTGTGTGAGTGTGTGTGTGTGTGTGTGTGTGTGTGTGTGTGTGTGTGTGTGTGTGTGTGTGTGTGTGTGTGTGTGTGTGTGTGTGTGTGTGTGTGTGTGTGTGTGTGTGTGTGTGTGTGTGTGTGTGTGTGTGTGTGTGTGTGTGTGTGTGTCTGTGTGTGTGTGTGTCTGTGTGTGTGTCTGTGTGTGTGTGTGTGTGTGTGTGTGTGTGTGTGTGTGTGTGTGTGTGTGTGTGTGTGTGTGTGTGTGTGTGTGTGTGTGTGTGTGTGTGTCTGTGTGTGTGTGTGTGTGTGTGTGTGTGTGTGTGTGTGTGTGTGTGTGTGTGTGTGTGTGTGTCTGTGTGTGTGTGTGTGTGTGTGTGTGTGTGTCTGTGTGTGTGTGTGTGTGTGTGTGTGTGTGTGTGTGTCTGTGTGTGTGTGTGTGTGTGTGTGTGTGTGTGTGTGTGTGTGTGTGTGTGTGTGTGTGTGTGTGTGTGTGTGTGTGTGTGTGTGTGTGTGTGTGTGTGTGTGTGTGTGTGTGTGTGTCTGTGTGTGTCTGTGTGTCTGTGTGTGTGTGTGTGTGTGTGTGTGTGTGTGTGTGTGTGTGTGTGTGTGTGTGTGTGTGTCTGTGTGTGTCTGTGTGTGTGTGTGTGTGTGTGTGTGTGTGTGTGTGTGTGTGTGTGTGTGTGTGTGTGTGTGTGTGTGTGTGTGTGTGTGTGTGTGTGTGTCTGTGTGTGTGTGTGTGTGTGTGTCTGTCTGTGTGTGTGTGTGTGTGTGTGTGTGTGTGTGTGTGTGTGTGTGTGTGTGTGTGTGTGTGTGTGTGTGTGTGTGTCTGTGTGTGTGTCTGTGTGTGTCTGTGTGTGTGTGTGTGTGTGTGTGTGTGTGTGTGTGTGTGTGTGTGTGTGTGTGTGTCTGTCTGTGTCTGTATGTGTGTATGTGTGTGTGTGTCTGTGTGTGTCTGTGTCTGTGTGTGTGTGTGTGTGTGTGTGTGTGTGTGTGTGTGTGTGTGTGTGTGTGTGTGTGTGTGTGTGTGTGTGTGTGTGTGTGTGTGTGTGTGTGTGTGTGTCTGTGTCTGTGTGTGTGTGTGTGTGTGTGTGTGTGTGTGTGTGTGTGTGTGTGTGTGTGTGTGTGTGTGTGTGTGTGTGTGTGTGTGTGTGTGTGTGTGTGTGTGTGTCTGTGTGTGTGTGTGTGTATGTCTGTCTGTGTGTGTGTGTGTGTGTGTCTGTGTGTGTGTGTGTGTGTGTGTGTGTGTGTCTGTCTGTGTCTGTGTGTGTGTGTGTGTGTGTGTGTGTGTGTGTGTGTGTGTGTGTGTGTGTGTGTGTGTGTGTCTGTCTGTGTCTGTCTGTGTGTGTGTGTGTGTGTGTGTGTGTGTGTGTATGTGTCTGTGTGTGTGTCTGTGTGTGTGTGTGTGTGTGTGTGTGTGTGTGTGTCTGTGTCTGTGTGTGTGTGTGTGTGTGTGTGTGTGTGTGTGTGTGTGTGTGTGTGTGTGTGTGTGTGTGTGTGTGTCTGTGTGTGTCTGTGTGTGTGTGTGTGTGTGTGTGTGTGTGTGTGTGTGTGTGTGTGTGTGTGTGTGTGTGTGTCTGTGTGTGTGTCTGTGTGTGTGTGTGTGTGTGTGTGTGTGTGTGTGTGTGTGTGTGTGTGTCTGTGTGTGTGTGTGTGTCTGTCTGTCTGTGTGTGTGTGTGTGTGTCTGTGTGTGTGTGTGTGTGTGTCTGTCTGTGTGTGTGTGTGTGTGTGTGTGTGTGTCTGTGTGTGTGTGTGTGTGTGTCTGTCTGTGTGTGTGTGTGAGTGTGTGTGTGTGTGTGTGTGTGTGTGTCTGTCTGTGTGTGTGTGTGTGTGTGTGTGTGTGTGTGTGTGTGTGTGTGTGTGTGTGTGTGTGTGTGTGTGTGTGTGTGTGTGTGTGTGTGTGTGTGTGTGTGTGTGTGTGTGTGTGTGTGTGTGTGTGTTACCTTCACTGACTCGGCTGCTGTCTGCTGAGTGTTTGTAGTCGATGATTTTCTCCACCAGCTGGTTGTAGCTCAGTTTCCCCACAGAAGCCACCACCTCTGGACTCTGAAAACACCACATATTAAAGGGGACCTTCGCTAGGTTTCAATCTGGACCCTTTCAGAGTCCACTAAACCTTCTGACAGACTCAGATTATTATTCTAAGTGTCTGACAACATTATGGGATGGATCCCTACAGAGATAGACCTTTTAGTTAAAGAGTAAGATCCTTTTAGTTTAACATGAAACAGCCCCGAAATCACCATCACCAAACTCCACCAGACTCCATGTAAATAATCAGGACTTTTAGCGCGTATAGAGCCAGCATATCTCCACCAGACACCATGTAAATAATCAGGACTTTTAGCGTGTATAGAGCCAGCATATCTCCACCAGACTCCATGTAAATAATCAGGACTTTTAGCGTGTATAGAGCCAGCATATCTCCACCAGACTCCATGTAAATAATCAGGACTTTTAGCGTGTATAGAGCCAGCATATCTCC
>JABUOV010000662.1:0-17516 GCA_025617405.1 Perca schrenkii
AGAGTAGAGCTGTCTCCTCCTATAATACCATTATATTAGACTAACATAGTAGAGAGTAGAGCTGTCAGTCTCCTCCTATAATACCATTATATTAGACTAACATAGTAGAGAGTAGAGCTGTCAGTCTCCTCCTATAATACCATTATATTAGACTAACATAGTAGAGAGTAGAGCTGTCAGTCTCCTCCTATAATACCATTATATTAGACTAACATAGTAGAGAGTAGAGCTGTCAGTCCCTCCTATAATACCATTATATTAGACTAACATAGTAGAGAGTAGAGCTGTCAGTCTCCTCCTATAATACCATTATATTAGACTAACATAGTAGAGAGTAGAGCTGTCAGTCTCCTCCTATAATACCATTATATTAGACTAACATAGTAGAGAGTAGAGCTGTCAGTCTCCTCCTATAATACCATTATATTAGACTAACATAGTAGAGAGTAGAGCTGTCAGTCTCCTCCTATAATACCATTATATTAGACTAACATAGTAGAGAGTAGAGCTGTCAGTCTCCTCCTATAATACCATTATATTAGACTAACATAGTAGAGAGTAGAGCTGTCAGTCTCCTCCTATAATACCATTATACTAGACTAGGTTGTGTGGGTATTTTATAATTAATATGTAATTAATTTTTGTATTTAATGTTTTTTCTTCATTCTTTTGTACGTTGTTTGAACTATTCCTAAACCTCATCCCCCCTGTCTGTCCTCCTCCAGCTGGATCTGATCACAGACCTGCTGGGAACACCTCCTCTGTCGGCCCTGGCGTCGGCCTGCGAAGGAGCCGAGCCCCACATCCTGAGGGGCCGCACAAACCGGTACGCGTGACCCACACGAGTCCCCCGACACACACCGAGTCCCCCGACACACACCGAGTCCCCGACACACACCGAGTCCACCGACACACACACGCAGTCACCGACGACACACCGAGTCCCCGACACACACCGAGTCCCCCGACACACACACCGAGTCCCCCGACACACACACCGAGTCCCCGACACACACCGAGTCCCCCGACACACACACGAGTCCACCGACACACACACGAGTCCCCGACACACACCGAGTCCCCGACACACACCGAGTCCCCCGACACACACCGAGTCCCACCCGACACACACCGAGTCCACGACACACACCGGAACTGTTTAGGATTTTTGCAAACCCTAACCCTTACCCAAGTTTGGACACACCTTCTCATTCAATGTGTTTCTTTATTTTCATGACTATTTACATTGTAGATTCTCACTGAAGGCATCAAAACTATGAATGACAAAAAAGTGTGAAATAACTGAAAACATGTCTTATATTTTAGATTCTTCAAAGTAGCCACTCTGTTTTTTTATTAATAAGGGAAATAATTCCACTAATGAACCCTGACAAAGCACACCTGTGAAGGTAAAACCATTTCAGGTGACTACCTCATGAAGCTCATTGAGAGAACACCAAGGGTTTGCAGAGTTATCAAAAAAAGCAAAGGGTGGCTACTTTGAAGAATCTAAAATATAAGACATGTTTTCAGTTATTTTCACACTTTTTTGTCATTCATAGTTTTGATGCCTTCAGTGAGAATCTACAATGTAAATACTCATGAACATAAAGAAACACCTTGAATGAGAAGGTGTGTCCAAACTAGGGTTTGCAAAATCTAAACAGTTCCAACTGTTTTCCTTTAGATTTTTATCATAAAATCTATAATGCCGACGTTGGAGAAATTCTCAGAAATATTATCTGTTCAAAAATACCACTCGATAAAAAGACGAGAATAAAATTGACCGTGCATTATAAGAAGTTAACAATTATTTAAAGAAAGGCAGCTGAGAGTTGTGCTGTGCCTGCAGTTTTCTGGGAGTTTATTCCAGATATGTGGTTAAAGCTGAGCGTTGACTTCTAATCTTTCCTCTTTGTTCCAAAAACAACCACCTCAGTTTTTTCTTAAAAAAAATTAAAACATTAAAGAGCAATTAAAAACGATTAAACAAAAATTAAATCATTATATTCCACACCTTTCAAACATTCTGGGTGGTATTCAACATTTCAAAGACATTCATACTGATAAACCCATTCCCACTTTAACTCTTCTCACTACTTCACCTTCTTATTAAATTCAAGTCAGCCATCCAGTGTAGCTTAACCCTTTCAACGTACAGCATTCACACCGAATTCTCTAACCTGTATTTAATGCAGATCCGTACCATCAGATAAATCCTTTATTAATCCCCAGAGGGATATTCAGAGGTTGCAGCAGCACAAAGACAGAAATAAATAAACAAATACAGACACATAGATACCATAAAATAATAAGAATAAGAACAGGACAGACTAATGGATGGTTTACAACTTCCTCCTGCGACTAAAAAACAATTATTTATATTGATGGGATGTTGATGGGATGTTTGTGATCAGCAGCAGACTTTCAGAAAGACGACTAACATAGTAGAGAGTAGAGCTGTCAGTCTCCTCCTATAATACCATTATATTAGACTAACATAGTAGAGAGTAGAGCTGTCAGTCTCCTCCTATAATACCATTATATTAGACTAACATAGTAGAGAGTAGAGCTGTCTCCTCCTATAATACCATTATATTAGACTAACATAGTAGAGAGTAGAGCTGTCAGTCTCCTCCTATAATACCATTATATTAGACTAACATAGTAGAGAGTAGAGCTGTCAGTCTCCTCCTATAATACCATTATATTAGACTAACATAGTAGAGAGTAGAGCTGTCAGTCTTCTCCTATAATACCATTATATTAGACTAACATAGTAGAGAGTAGAGCTGTCAGTCTCCTCCTATAATACCATTATATTAGACTAACATAGTAGAGAGTAGAGCTGTCAGTCTCCTCCTATAATACCATTATATTAGACTAACATAGTAGAGAGTAGAGCTGTCAGTCTCTCCTATAATACCATTATATTAGACTAACATAGTAGAGAGTAGAGCTGTCAGTCTCCTCCTATAATACCATTATATTAGACTAACATAGTAGAGAGTAGAGCTGTCAGTCTCCTCCTATAATACCATTATATTAGACTAACATAGTAGAGAGTAGAGCTGTCTCCTCCTATAATACCATTATATTAGACTAACATAGTAGAGAGTAGAGCTGTCTCCTCCTATAATACCATTATATTAGACTAACATAGTAGAGAGTAGAGCTGTCTCCTCCTATAATACCATTATATTAGACTAACATAGTAGAGAGTAGAGCTGTCGTCTCCTCCTATAATACCATTATATTAGACTAACATAGTAGAGAGTAGAGCTGTCAGTCTCCTCCTATAATACCATTATATTAGACTAACATAGTAGAGAGTAGAGCTGTCAGTCTCCTCCTATAATACCATTATATTAGACTAACATAGTAGAGAGTAGAGCTGTCAGTCTCCTCCTATAATACCATTATATTAGACTAACATAGTAGAGAGTAGAGCTGTCTCCTCCTATAATACCATTATATTAGACTAACATAGTAGAGAGTAGAGCTGTCAGTCTCCTCCTATAATACCATTATATTAGACTAACATAGTAGAGAGTAGAGCTGTCAGTCTCCTCCTATAATACCATTATATTAGACTAACATAGTAGAGAGTAGAGCTGTCAGTCTCCTCCTATAATACCATTATATTAGACTAACATAGTAGAGAGTAGAGCTGTCAGTCTCCTCCTATAATACCATTATATTAGACTAACATAGTAGAGAGTAGAGCTGTCAGTCTCCTCCTATAATACCATTATATTAGACTAACATAGTAGAGAGTAGAGCTGTCTCCTCCTATAATACCATTATATTAGACTAACATAGTAGAGAGTAGAGCTGTCAGTCTCCTCCTATAATACCATTATATTAGACTAACATAGTAGAGAGTAGAGCTGTCAGTCTCCTCCTATAATACCATTATATTAGACTAACATAGTAGAGAGTAGAGCTGTCTCTCTCCTATAATACCATTATATTAGACTAACATAGTAGAGAGTAGAGCTGTCAGTCTCCTCCTATAATACCATTATATTAGACTAACATAGTAGAGAGTAGAGCTGTCAGTCTCCTCCTATAATACCATTATATTAGACTAACATAGTAGAGAGTAGAGCTGTCAGTCTCCTCCTATAATACCATTATATTAGACTAACATAGTAGAGAGTAGAGCTGTCAGTCTCCTCCTATAATACCATTATATTAGACTAACATAGTAGAGAGTAGAGCTGTCAGTCTCCTCCTATAATACCATTATATTAGACTAACATAGTAGAGAGTAGAGCTGTCAGTCTCCTCCTATAATACCATTATATTAGACTAACATAGTAGAGAGTAGAGCTGTCAGTCTCCTCCTATAATACCATTATATTAGACTAACATAGTAGAGAGTAGAGCTGTCAGTCTCCTCCTATAATACCATTATATTAGACTAACATAGTAGAGAGTAGAGCTGTCTCCTCCTATAATACCATTATATTAGACTAACATAGTAGAGAGTAGAGCTGTCAGTCTCCTCCTATAATACCATTATATTAGACTAACATAGTAGAGAGTAGAGCTGTCTCCTCCTATAATACCATTATATTAGACTAACATAGTAGAGAGTAGAGCTGTCTCCTCCTATAATACCATTATATTAGACTAACATAGTAGAGAGTAGAGCTGTCAGTCTCCTCCTATAATACCATTATATTAGACTAACATAGTAGAGAGTAGAGCTGTCTCCTCCTATAATACCATTATATTAGACTAACATAGTAGAGAGTAGAGCTGTCAGTCTCCTCCTATAATACCATTATATTAGACTAACATAGTAGAGAGTAGAGCTGTCAGTCTCCTCCTATAATACCATTATATTAGACTAACATAGTAGAGAGTAGAGCTGTCTCCTCCTATAATACCATTATATTAGACTAACATAGTAGAGAGTAGAGCTGTCAGTCTCCTCCTATAATACCATTATATTAGACTAACATAGTAGAGAGTAGAGCTGTCAGTCTCCTCCTATAATACCATTATATTAGACTAACATAGTAGAGAGTAGAGCTGTCTCCTCCTATAATACCATTATATTAGACTAACATAGTAGAGAGTAGAGCTGTCAGTCTCCTCCTATAATACCATTATATTAGACTAACATAGTAGAGAGTAGAGCTGTCAGTCTCCTCCTATAATACCATTATATTAGACTAACATAGTAGAGAGTAGAGCTGTCAGTCTCCTCCTATAATACCATTATATTAGACTAACATAGTAGAGAGTAGAGCTGTCAGTCTCCTCCTATAATACCATTATATTAGACTAACATAGTAGAGAGTAGAGCTGTCAGTCTCCTCCTATAATACCATTATATTAGACTAACATAGTAGAGAGTAGAGCTGTCAGTCTCCTCCTATAATACCATTATATTAGACTAACATAGTAGAGAGTAGAGCTGTCAGTCTCTCCTATAATACCATTATATTAGACTAACATAGTAGAGAGTAGAGCTGTCAGTCTCCTCCTATAATACCATTATATTAGACTAACATAGTAGAGAGTAGAGCTGTCAGTCTCCTCCTATAATACCATTATATTAGACTAACATAGTAGAGAGTAGAGCTGTCAGTCTCCTCCTATAATACCATTATATTAGACTAACATAGTAGAGAGTAGAGCTGTCAGTCTCCTCCTATAATACCATTATATTAGACTAACATAGTAGAGAGTAGAGCTGTCTCCTCCTATAATACCATTATATTAGACTAACATAGTAGAGAGTAGAGCTGTCAGTCTCCTCCTATAATACCATTATATTAGACTAACATAGTAGAGAGTAGAGCTGTCAGTCTCCTCCTATAATACCATTATATTAGACTAACATAGTAGAGAGTAGAGCTGTCAGTCTTCTCCTATAATACCATTATATTAGACTAACATAGTAGAGAGTAGAGCTGTCAGTCTCCTCCTATAATACCATTATATTAGACTAACATAGTAGAGAGTAGAGCTGTCAGTCTCCTCCTATAATACCATTATATTAGACTAACATAGTAGAGAGTAGAGCTGTCAGTCTCCTCCTATAATACCATTATATTAGACTAACATAGTAGAGAGTAGAGCTGTCAGTCTCCTCCTATAATACCATTATATTAGACTAACATAGTAGAGAGTAGAGCTGTCAGTCTTCTCCTATAATACCATTATATTAGACTAACATAGTAGAGAGTAGAGCTGTCTCCTCCTATAATACCATTATATTAGACTAACATAGTAGAGAGTAGAGCTGTCAGTCTCCTCCTATAATACCATTATATTAGACTAACATAGTAGAGAGTAGAGCTGTCAGTCTCCTCCTATAATACCATTATATTAGACTAACATAGTAGAGAGTAGAGCTGTCAGTCTCCTCCTATAATACCATTATATTAGACTAACATAGTAGAGAGTAGAGCTGTCAGTCTCCTCCTATAATACCATTATATTAGACTAACATAGTAGAGAGTAGAGCTGTCAGTCTCCTCCTATAATACCATTATATTAGACTAACATAGTAGAGAGTAGAGCTGTCGTCTCTCCTATAATACCATTATATTAGACTAACATAGTAGAGAGTAGAGCTGTCAGTCTCCTCCTATAATACCATTATATTAGACTAACATAGTAGAGAGTAGAGCTGTCAGTCTCCTCCTATAATACCATTATATTAGACTAACATAGTAGAGAGTAGAGCTGTCAGTCTCCTCCTATAATACCATTATATTAGACTAACATAGTAGAGAGTAGAGCTGTCAGTCTCCTCCTATAATACCATTATATTAGACTAACATAGTAGAGAGTAGAGCTGTCAGTCTCCTCCTATAATACCATTATATTAGACTAACATAGTAGAGAGTAGAGCTGTCAGTCTCCTCCTATAATACCATTATATTAGACTAACATAGTAGAGAGTAGAGCTGTCAGTCTCCTCCTATAATACCATTATATTAGACTAACATAGTAGAGAGTAGAGCTGTCAGTCTCCTCCTATAATACCATTATATTAGACTAACATAGTAGAGAGTAGAGCTGTCAGTCTCCTCCTATAATACCATTATATTAGACTAACATAGTAGAGAGTAGAGCTGTCAGTCTCCTCCTATAATACCATTATATTAGACTAACATAGTAGAGAGTAGAGCTGTCAGTCTCCTCCTATAATACCATTATATTAGACTAACATAGTAGAGAGTAGAGCTGTCAGTCTTCTCCTATAATACCATTATATTAGACTAACATAGTAGAGAGTAGAGCTGTCAGTCTCCTCCTATAATACCATTATATTAGACTAACATAGTAGAGAGTAGAGCTGTCAGTCTCCTCCTATAATACCATTATATTAGACTAACATAGTAGAGAGTAGAGCTGTCAGTCTCCTCCTATAATACCATTATATTAGACTAACATAGTAGAGAGTAGAGCTGTCAGTCTCCTCCTATAATACCATTATATTAGACTAACATAGTAGAGAGTAGAGCTGTCAGTCTTCTCCTATAATACCATTATATTAGACTAACATAGTAGAGAGTAGAGCTGTCAGTCTCCTCCTATAATACCATTATATTAGACTAACATAGTAGAGAGTAGAGCTGTCAGTCTCCTCCTATAATACCATTATATTAGACTAACATAGTAGAGAGTAGAGCTGTCAGTCTCCTCCTATAATACCATTATATTAGACTAACATAGTAGAGAGTAGAGCTGTCAGTCTCTCCTATAATACCATTATATTAGACTAACATAGTAGAGAGTAGAGCTGTCAGTCTCCTCCTATAATACCATTATATTAGACTAACATAGTAGAGAGTAGAGCTGTCAGTCTCCTCCTATAATACCATTATATTAGACTAACATAGTAGAGAGTAGAGCTGTCAGTCTCCTCCTATAATACCATTATATTAGACTAACATAGTAGAGAGTAGAGCTGTCAGTCTCCTCCTATAATACCATTATATTAGACTAACATAGTAGAGAGTAGAGCTGTCAGTCTCCTCCTATAATACCATTATATTAGACTAACATAGTAGAGAGTAGAGCTGTCAGTCTCCTCCTATAATACCATTATATTAGACTAACATAGTAGAGAGTAGAGCTGTCAGTCTCCTCCTATAATACCATTATATTAGACTAACATAGTAGAGAGTAGAGCTGTCAGTCTCCTCCTATAATACCATTATATTAGACTAACATAGTAGAGAGTAGAGCTGTCTCCTCCTATAATACCATTATATTAGACTAACATAGTAGAGAGTAGAGCTGTCAGTCTCTCCTATAATACCATTATATTAGACTAACATAGTAGAGAGTAGAGCTGGCAGTCTCCTCCTATAATACCATTATATTAGACTAACATAGTAGAGAGTAGAGCTGTCAGTCTCCTCCTATAATACCATTATATTAGACTAACATAGTAGAGAGTAGAGCTGTCAGTCCTCCTATAATACCATTATATTAGACTAACATAGTAGAGAGTAGAGCTGTCAGTCTCCTCCTATAATACCATTATATTAGACTAACATAGTAGAGAGTAGAGCTGTCAGTCTCCTCCTATAATACCATTATATTAGACTAACATAGTAGAGAGTAGAGCTGTCAGTCTCCTCCTATAATACCATTATATTAGACTAACATAGTAGAGAGTAGAGCTGTCAGTCTCCTCCTATAATACCATTATATTAGACTAACATAGTAGAGAGTAGAGCTGTCATCTCTCCTATAATACCATTATATTAGACTAACATAGTAGAGAGTAGAGCTGTCTCCTCCTATAATACCATTATATTAGACTAACATAGTAGAGAGTAGAGCTGCGTCTCCTCCTATAATACCATTATATTAGACTAACATAGGAGAGAGTAGAGCTGTCATCCTCCTATAATACCATTATATTAGACTAACATAGTAGAAGTAGAGCTGTCAGTCTCCTCCTATAATACCATTATATTAGACTAACATAGTAGAGAGTAGAGCTGTCGTCTCTCCTATAATACCATTATATTAGACTAACATAGTAGAGAGTAGAGCTGTCAGTCTCCTCCTATAATACCATTATATTAGACTAACATAGTAGAGAGTAGAGCTGTCAGTCTCCTCCTATAATACCATTATATTAGACTAACATAGTAAGAGAGTAGAGCTGTCAGTCTCCTCCTATAATACCATTATATTAGACTAACATAGTAGAGAGTAGAGCTGTCAGTCTCTCCTATAATACCATTATATTAGACTAACATAGTAGAGAGTAGAGCTGTCAGTCTCCTCCTATAATACCATTATATTAGACTAACATAGTAGAGAGTAGAGCTGTCAGTCTCCTCCTATAATACCATTATATTAGACTAACATAGTAGAGAGTAGAGCTGTCAGTCTCCTCCTATAATACCATTATATTAGACTAACATAGTAGAGAGTAGAGCTGTCTCCTCCTATAATACCATTATATTAGACTAACATAGTAGAGAGTAGAGCTGTCTCCTCCTATAATACCATTATATTAGACTAACATAGTAGAGAGTAGAGCTGTCAGTCTCCTCCTATAATACCATTATATTAGACTAACATAGTAGAGAGTAGAGCTGTCAGTCTTCTCCTATAATACCATTATATTAGACTAACATAGTAGAGAGTAGAGCTGTCAGTCTCCTCCTATAATACCATTATATTAGACTAACATAGTAGAGAGTAGAGCTGTCTCCTCCTATAATACCATTATATTAGACTAACATAGTAGAGTAGAGCTGTCAGTCTCCTCCTATAATACCATTATATTAGACTAACATAGTAGAGAGTAGAGCTGTCAGTCTCCTCCTATAATACCATTATATTAGACTAACATAGTAGAGAGTAGAGCTGTCAGTCTCCTCCTATAATACCATTATATTAGACTAACATAGTAGAGAGTAGAGCTGTCAGTCTCCTCCTATAATACCATTATATTAGACTAACATAGTAGAAGTAGAGCTGTCAGTCTCCTCCTATAATACCATTATATTAGACTAACATAGTAGAGAGTAGAGCTGTCAGTCTTCTCCTATAATACCATTATATTAGACTAACATAGTAGAAGTAGAGCTGTCAGTCTCCTCCTATAATACCATTATATTAGACTAACATAGTAGAGAGTAGAGCTGTCTCCTCCTATAATACCATTATATTAGACTAACATAGTAGAGAGTAGAGCTGTCTCCTCCTATAATACCATTATATTAGACTAACATAGTGAGAGTAGAGCTGTCAGTCTTCTCCTATAATACCATTATATTAGACTAACATAGTAGAGAGTAGAGCTGTCAGTCTTCTCCTATAATACCATTATATTAGACTAACATAGTAGAGAGTAGAGCTGTCAGTCTCCTCCTATAATACCATTATATTAGACTAACATAGTAGAGAGTAGAGCTGTCAGTCTCTCCTATAATACCATTATATTAGACTAACATAGTAGAGAGTAGAGCTGTCAGTCTCCTCCTATAATACTATTATATTAGACTAACATAGTAGAGAATAGAGCTGTCAGTCTCTCCTATAATACCATTATATTAGACTAACATAGTAGAGAGTAGAGCTGTCAGTCTCCTCCTATAATACCATTATATTAGACTAACATAGTAGAGAATAGAGCTGTCTCTCTCCTATAATACCATTATATTAGACTAACATAGTAGAGAGTAGAGCTGTCAGTCTCCTCCTATAATACCATTATATTAGACTAACATAGTAGAGAGTAGAGCTGTCAGTCTCCTCCTATAATACCATTATATTAGACTAACATAGTAGAGAGTAGAGCTGTCAGTCTCCTCCTATAATACCATTATATTAGACTAACATAGTAGAGAGTAGAGCTGTCGTCCTCCTATAATACCATTATATTAGACTAACATAGTAGAGAGTAGAGCTGTCAGTCTCCTCCTATAATACCATTATATTAGACTAACATAGTAGAGAGTAGAGCTGTCAGTCTCCTCCTATAATACCATTATATTAGACTAACATAGTAGAGAGTAGAGCTGTCAGTCTCCTCCTATAATACCATTATATTAGACTAACATAGTAGAGAGTAGAGCTGTCAGTCTTCTCCTATAATACCATTATACTAGACTAACATAGTAGAGTAGAGCTGTCAGTCTCCTCCTATAATACCATTATATTAGACTAACATAGTAGAGAGTAGAGCTGTCAGTCTCCTCCTATAATACCATTATATTAGACTAACATAGTAGAGCGTAGAGCTGTCAGTCGCCTCCTATAATACCATTATATTAGACTAACATAGTAGAGAGTAGAGCTGTCAGTCTCCTCCTATAATACCATTATATTAGACTAACATAGTAGAGAGTAGAGCTGTCAGTCTCTCCTATAATACCATTATATTAGACTAACATGTAGACAGTCTCTCTATAATACATATATTAGACTATGGTAAGGAAAGTAGAGCTGTCTCCTCCTATAATACATTATATTGAGACTAACATAGTAGAGAGTAGAGCTGTCAGTCTCCTCCTATAATACCATTATATTAGACTAACATAGTAGAGAATAGAGCTGTCTACTCCTATAGTACTATTATATTAGACTAACATAGTGAGAGTAGAGCTGTCAGTCTCCTCCTATAATACCATTATATTAGACTAACATAGTAGAGAGTAGAGCTGTCAGTCTCCTCCTATAATACCATTATATTAGACTAACATAGTAGAGAGTAGAGCTGTCAGTCTCCTCCTATAATACCATTATATTAGACTAACATAGTAGAGAGTAGAGCTGTCAGTCTCCTCCTATAATACCATTATATTAGACTAACATAGTAGAGAGTAGAGCTGTCTCCTCCTATAATACCATTATATTAGACTAACATAGTAGAGAGTAGAGCTGTCAGTCTCTCCTATAATACCATTATATTAGACTAACATAGTAGAGAGTAGAGCTGTCAGTCTCCTCCTATAATACCATATATTAGACTAACATAGTAGAGTAGAGCTGTCAGTCTTCCTGCCATGCCATTATATTAGACTAACATAGTAGTAGAGTGGTAGTCTCATCTATAATGCCATTATATTGAAACTAAGTAGAGAGTAGAGCTAGAGTCTGTCTCCTCCTATACCATTATATTAGACTAACATAGTAGAGAGTAGAGCTGTCAGTCTTCTCCTATAATACCATTATATTAGACTAACATAGTAGAGTAGAGCTGTCTCTCCTATAATACCATTATATTAGACTAACAAAGTAGAAGTAGAGCTGTCTCTCCCTATAATACCATTATATTAGACTAACATAGTAGAGAGTAGAGCTGTCAGTCTTCTCCTATAATACCATTATATTAGACTAACATAGTAGAGAGTAGAGCTGTCAGTCTCCTCCTATAATACCATTATATTAGACTAACATAGTAGAGAGTAGAGCTGTCAGTCTCCTCCTATAATACCATTATATTAGACTAACATAGTAGAGAGTAGAGCTGTCTCCTCCTATAATACCATTATATTAGACTAACATAGTAGAGAGTAGAGCTGTCTCTCCTATAATCACCATTATATTAGACTAACATAGTAGAGAGTAGAGCTGTCAGTCTCCTCTATAATACCATTATATTAGACCTAACATAGTAGAGAGTAGAGCTGTCAGTCTCCTCCTATAATACCATTATATGTGAGACTAACATAGTAGAGTAGAGCTGTCTCACCTCCTATAATACCATTATATTAGACTAACATAGTAGAGTAGAGCTGTCCTTCTGAGTCTTCACTCCACCTATAATACCATTATATTAGACTAACATAGTAGAGCTAGGCTGTCGAGTCTCCTCCTATAATACCATATATTAGACTAACATAGTAGAGAGGTAGAGGCTGTCGGTCTCCTCCTACACACCATTAGCCTAGACCACATAGCAGCGCTCGAGCTGTCGGTCGGCTATGGTACGATATTAGACTGCATAGTCGAGAGTAGCCAGCCGTAGCCTCCATCCCTGTATTGGCATTATAATTGAGACTAGCATAGTAGAGAGTAGAGCTGTCCAGTCTCACTGCATCTGTAATACACATTATAGTGGACTAACACATGGTAGAGAGGGCCAGGCTAGTAGTCTCCCTTTCCTCTGCATAAGCCACCATTGTGACCCCGACTAACATGGTAGAGAGTAGAGCTGTGGGTCTCCTGCCTATATTACCATTATGTTAGGACTGCCTGTGGTAAGGAGTAGCTGTCCATGATCTGCATACACTCATATTTTGCCATTATATTAGACTAACATAGTAGAGAGTAGAGCTGTCAGTCTCCTTCTATAATACCCATTATATTGGACTAACATAGTAGAGAGTAGAGCTGTCTCCTCTACCTCATGTATGCCATTAGTATTTAGACTAACATAGTAGAGTAGAGCTGTCAGTCTCCTCCTATAATACCATTATATTAGACTAACATAGTAGAGAGTGAGAGCTGATCAGTCTCCTCCTATAATACCATTATATTAGACTAACATAGTAGAAGTAGAGCTGTCAGTCTCCTCCTATAATACCATTATATTAGACTAACATAGTAGAGAGTAGAGCTGTCAAGTCTCCTCCTATAATACCATTATATTAGACTAACATGGTAGAGAGTAGAGCTGTCAGTCTCCTCCCTATAATACCATCATATTGAGACTAACATAGTAGAGTAGAGCTGTCAGTCTCCTCCTATAATACCATTATATTAGACTAGCATAGTAGAGTAGAGCTGTCAGTCTCCTCCTATAATACCATTATATTAGACTAACATAGTAGAGAGTAGAGCTGTCCATGATCTGCCATACTAGTAGCTATGACCATTATATTAGACTAACATAGTGAGAGTAGAGCTGTCAGTCTCCTCCTATAATACCATTATATTAGACTAACATAGTAGAGAGTAGAGCTGTCCAATCTAGTGCTCATATAATGCATTGTATTAGATACTAACATAGTAAGTAGAGCTGTCAGTCTCCTCCTATAATACCATTATATTAGACTAACATAGTAGAGAAGTAGAGCTGTCTCCTCCTATAATACCATTATATTAGACCTAACATAGTAGAGAGTAGAGCTGTCAGTCTCCTCCTATAATACCATTATATTAGACTAACATAGTAGAGAGTAGAGCTGTCAGTCTTCTCCTATAATACCATTATATTAGACTAACATAGTAGAGAGTAGAGCTGTCAGTCTTCTCCTATAATACCATTATATTAGACTAACATAGTAGAGAGTAGAGCTGTCAGTCTTCTCCTATAATACCATTATATTAGACTAACATAGTAGAGAGTAGAGCTGTCAGTCTCCTCCTATAATACCATTATATTAGACTAACATAGTAGAGAGTAGAGCTGTCAGTCTCCTCCTATAATACCATTATATTAGACTAACATAGTAGAGAGTAGAGCTGTCAGTCTCCTCCTATAATACCATTATATTAGACTAACATAGTAGAGAGTAGAGCTGTCAGTCTCCTCCTATAATACCATTATATTAGACTAACATAGTGAGAGTAGAGCTGTCAGTCTCCTCCTATAATACCATTATATTAGACTAACATAGTAGAGAAGTGAGAGTCTGCATCAATATTACCCTCACTATATACTTACTCATTATATATTAGACTAACATAGTAGAGAGTAGAGCTGTCAGTCTCCTCCTATAATACCATTATATTAGACTAACATAGTAGAGAGTAGAGCTGTCAGTCTCCTCCTATAATACCATTATATTAGACTAACATAGTGAGAGTAGAGCTGTCAGTCTCCTCCTATAATACCATTATATTAGACTAACATAGTAGAGAGTAGAGCTGTCAGTCTCCTCCTATAATACCATTATACTAGACTAGGTTGTGTGGGTATTTTATAATTAATATGTAATTAATTTTTGTATTTAATGTTTTTTCTTCATTCTTTTGTACGTTGTTTGAACTATTCCTAAACCTCATCCCCCCTGTCTGTCCTCCTCCAGCTGGATCTGATCACAGACCTGCTGGGAACACCTCCTCTGTCGGCCCTGGCGTCGGCCTGCGAAGGAGCCCGAGCCCACATCCTGAGGGGGCCGCACAAACCGGTACGTGACCCACACCGAGTCCCCCGACACACACCGAGTCCCCCGACACACACCGAGTCCCCCGACACACACCGAGTCCACCGACACACACACCGAGTCCCCCGACACACACCGAGTCCCCCGACACACACCGAGTCCCCCGACACACACACCGAGTCCCCCGACACACACCCGAGTCCCCCGACACACACCGAGTCCCCCGACACACACCGAGTCCACCGACACACACACGAGTCCCCCGACACACACCGAGTCCCCGACACACATCGAGTCCCCCGACACACACCGAGTCCCCCGACACACACCGAGTCCACGACACACACCGGAACTGTTTAGGATTTTGCAAACCCTAACCCTTACCCAAGTTTGGACACACC
The DNA here is from genome assembly GCA_025617405.1 of Perca schrenkii. Taxonomy (NCBI): domain Eukaryota; kingdom Metazoa; phylum Chordata; class Actinopteri; order Perciformes; family Percidae; genus Perca; species Perca schrenkii. Next base: position 15,458 of record JABUOV010000662.1, read on the forward strand.
TTCTCATTCAATGTGTTTCTTTATTTTCATGACTATTTACATTGTAGATTCTCACTGAAGGCATCAAAACTATGAATGACAAAAAAGTGTAAAATAACTGAAAACATGTCTTATATTTTAGATTCTTCAAAGTAGCCACTCTGTTTTTTTATTAATAAGGGAAATAATTCCACTAATGAACCCTGACAAAGCACACCTGTGAAGGTAAAACCATTTCAGGTGACTACCTCATGAAGCTCATTGAGAGAACACCAAGGGTTTGCAGAGTTATCAACAAAAGCAAAGGGTGGCTACTTTGAAGAATCTAAAATATAAGACATGTTTTCAGTTATTTCACACTTTTTTGTCATTCATAGTTTTGATGCCTTCAGTGAGAATCTACAATGTAAATAGTCATGAAAATAAAGAAACACATTGAATGAGAAGGTGTGTCCAAACTTAAGGGTTAGGGTTTGCAAAATCCTAAACAGTTCCAACTGTTTTCCTTTAGATTTTATCATAAAATCTATAATGCCGACGTTGGAGAAATTCTCAGAAATATTATCTGTTCAAAAATACCACTCGATAAAAGACGAGAATAAAATTGACCGTGCATTATAAGAAGTTAACAATTATTTAAAGAAAGGCAGCTGAGAGTTGTGCTGTGCCTGCAGTTTTCTGGGAGTTTATTCCAGATATGTGGTTAAAGCTGAGCGTTGACTTCTAATCTTTCCTCTTTTGTTCCAAAAACAACCACCTCAGTTTTTTCTTAAAAAAATTAAAACATTAAAGAGCAATTAAAAACGATTAAACAAAAATTAAATCATTATATTCCACACCTTTCAAACATTCTGGGTGGTATTCAACATTTCAAAGACATTCATACTGATAAACCCATTCCCACTTTAACTCTTCTCACTACTTCACCTTCTTATTAAATTCAAGTCAGCCATCCAGTGTAGCTTAACCCTTTCAACGTACAGCATTCACACCGAATTCTCTAACCTGTATTTAATGCAGATCCGTACCATCAGATAAATCCTTTATTAATCCCCAGAGGGATATTCAGAGGTTGCAGCAGCACAAAGACAGAAATAAATAAACAAATACAGACACATAGATACCATAAAATAATAAGAATAAGAACAGGACAGACTAATGGATGGTTTACAACTTCCTCCTGCGACTAAAAACAATTATTTATATTGATGGGATGTTGATGGGATGTTTGTGATCAGCAGCAGACTTTCAGAAAGACTATTTGATGGAAGGAAAGAGTTAAAGAGTTAATTGATGTCTATTGTTTGCAGCCGTCGCTGTCGGTGCTCTACATGCTGTCTGACGGAGCCACTCACGAGGCCGTGCACCTGCTCTGTCGGATGTTGGTCTTCGACCCGGTGAGGTTTTACATTTATTTAACCTTTTGTTCCTTCAGGTAACCTCACTGAGCACTGAGACACGAGAGAGAGAGAGAGAGAGAGAGAGAGAGCTGTTTGGGACAATACACATCATCAGTTACAGACAGACAAACCCATTACAACTAGAGGTGTGACTCTTCACCGATCTCCCGATTTGATTACGATTATCATGTCAGCGATTCGATATCTCGATGCATCACGATGCATCGAATCCATGTTTCTATTAAAGCCATGCAGGATATTTAATTCAGAGCTTTTCAAGCTTCAAAAACCAAACATTCTGCAGTGCTCTAATACTAAATAAACTGGATTCATAAAACTATACAGCACTGAGCACATGGCACCTCCTGAATGTGTTAACATACCAGAATATGTAAACAGAAATGTTGTTAGACCTACATTATATTATAAACAGAAATGTTGTTAGACCTACATTACATTATAAACAGAAATGTTGTTAGACCTACATTACATTATAAACAGAAATGTTGTTAGGCCTACATTACATTATAAACAGAAATGTTGTTAGGCCTACATTACATTATAAACAGAAATGTTGTTAGGTCTACATTACATTATAAACAGAAATGTTGTTAGGCCTACATTACATTATAAACAGAAATGTTGTTAGACCTACATTACATTATAAACAGAAATGTTGT
>JABUOV010000663.1:10000-12500 GCA_025617405.1 Perca schrenkii
AAAGAGAAACACAAAGCCGGCTAATTTGCAGGATGTGGTGTCCTCCTCCCAGGTTTTAATCATGCATGGCTGCAGCTAAACAAGCAGAGAGGAGGGAGGAAGGGGGGGAGGGGAGGGGGGAGGAAAGGGGGAGGAGAGGGTGAGGAGAGGGGGGAGGAGGGGGGGAAAAAGAGAGGCTCGCTTTCACTGTCTGAAAAGACAGAGCTGGATAACGAGGCCTCCTCTTAACCTGCCTGGACCTTTTTAAACAAATCAGCTGAGCTCACTTACTCACTCAGTGGCTCCACTGCACAGGGAGGACACACACACACACATATAACAGGGTTTCCACGGGATATTAATAAATACTGTTCCCTAATAATGTATCTGAAGTCTCTTTTATATAGACCTTAGTGGTTCCCCTAATACTGTATCTGAAGTCTCTTTTATATAGACCTTAGTGGTCCCCTAATACTGTATCTGAAGTCTCTTTTATATAGACCTTAGTGGTCCCCCTAATACTGTATCTGATGTCTCTTTTATATAGACCTTAGTGGTCCCCTAATACTGTATCTGAAGTCTCTTTTATATAGACCTTAGTGGTCCCCTAATACTGTATCTGAAGTCTCTTTTATATAGACCTTAGTGGTCCCCTAATACTGTATCTGAAGTCTCTTTTATATAGACCTTAGTGGTTCCCTAATACTGTATCTGAAGTCTCTTTTATATAGACCTTAGTGGTCCCCTAATACTGTATCTGAAGTCTCTTTATATAGACCTTAGTGGTCCCCTAATACTGTATCTGAAGTCTCTTTTATATAGACCTTAGTGGTCCCTAATACTGTATCTGATGTCTCTTTTATATAGACCTTAGTGGTCCCCTAATACTGTATCTGAAGTCTCTTTTATATAGACCTTAGTGGTTCCCCTAATACTTTATCTGAAGTCTCTTTTATATAGACCTTAGTGGTCCCCTAATACTGTATCTGAAGTCTCTTTTATATAGACCTTAGTGGTCCCCTAATACTGTATCTGAAGTCTCTTTATATAGACCTTAGTGGTCCCCTAATACTGTATCTGAAGTCTCTTTATATAGACCTTAGTGGTCAGAAAATCTGAAAATGTGGGTTTCTTTCAACCACGTTGTCTTTTTTATTAATAAGGGAACAAATTCCACTAATTACATACAGTACAGGCCAAAAGTTTGGACACTCCTTCTCATTTTTCATGACTATTTACATTGTAGATTCTCACTGAAGGCATCAAAACTATGAATGAACACATATGGAATTATGTACTTAACAAAAAAGTGTGAAATAACTGAAAACATGTCTTATATTTTAGATTCTTCAAAGTAGCCACCCTTTGCTTTTTTTGATAACTCTGCAAACCCTTGGTGTTCTCTCAATGAGCTTCATGAGGTAGTCACCTGAAATGGTTTTACCTTCACAGGTGTGCTTTGTCAGGGTTCATTAGTGGAATTATTTCAATTATTAATAAAAAAAGCAAAGGGTGGCTACTTTGAAGAATCTAAAATATAAGACATGTTTTCAGTTATTTCACACTTTTTTTGTTAAGTACATAATTCCATATGTGTTCATTCATAGTTTTGATGCCTTCAGTGAGAATCTACAATGTAAATAGTCATGAAAATAAAAAGGAAACGCATTGAATGAGAAGGTGTGTCCAAACTTTTGGCATCTACTGTATAAACATCTTTTAAATCATCTAGTTTAAATGTGCTGTATTGTATGGACCATTCCTCCTTTTGTCTTTTGGACTTTTTCAGTTTGTAACAATAACAATTGCTGACATTAGGAGAAACTCATAAGACATCAAAAAAGGGCAACACATCGGTGGTAGAAAGGTCTAAGAACGCATTTTCGAAGCCTAATAAATACCAGTTTCAGAGCTAAATGTACCAACCTCTCTCCATCACAGAAGTTAGACAAACTGGAATAAAAAAAAAAAAAGGTTAAATCCGAACAGATTGCTGCAGCGGAAGCAACCAACGTTGTCACCAATTAACCTCCCCCCTTTACTCCCTTTTAGAGAAAGATTATTTTGATTTAAATTAGCTCCTTTCTGCTCGTTAGCGCACCTGTGCTCTCCTGCATCTAATTAAAAGCCGAATCCTGCAAATTTCTGCATCTGCCGGCGCTGGCTCTGTTACCAAATATTGAGCTAGGTAGCAACGCGCTAATTAATGTTAGAAGCTCATTAGCATAAACTCTGCACAGGAAACGGGAGAAAAACAACAGTGTGTGTGTGTGTTTGTCTCTCTCTCTTTTTATCAGTGTGTGTGTGTGTGTGTGTGTGTCTGTGCATGTGTGTGTGTAGTGTGTCTGTGTGTGTATGTCTGTGTGTGTGTGTGTGTGTGTGTGTGTGTGTGTGTGTATGTCTGTGTGGCTGTGTGTGTATGCATGTGTGTCTGTGTGTATGTGTGTATGTGTGTGTGTGTGTGTGTATGTGTCTGTCTGGCTGTGTGTGTATGTGTGTGTGTGTGTGTGTGTGTGTGTGT
>JABUOV010000664.1:0-17463 GCA_025617405.1 Perca schrenkii
AAAAAAGTCATAGTATAGTATGTCGAAAAAAGTGATAAAAAGTCATAGTATAGTATGTCGAAAAAGTCATAAAAAAGTCATAGTATAGTATGTCGAAAAAAGTGATAAAAAAGTCATAGTATAGTATGTCGAAAAAAAGTGATAGTATAGTATATATGAAAAAATGTGTTATAAATGTCATAGATATAGTATGTCGAAAAAATAGTCATAAAAAAGTCATAGTATTGTATATCAAAAAAAGTGATTAAAAAGTCATAGTATAGTATGTCAAAAAATGTCATAATATAGTATGTCGAAAAAAATTATAAAAAAGTCATAGTATAGTATATCGAAAAAAGTGATAAAAAAGTCATAGTATAGTATGTCGAAAAAAGTGATAAAAAAGTCATAGTATAGTATGTCGAAAAAAGTGATAAAAAAAGTCATAGTATAGTATGTTGAAAAAAGTGATAAAAAAGTCATAGTATAGTATGTCGAAAAAAGTCATAAAAAAGTCATAGTATAGTATGTCGAAAAAAAAGTGATAAAAAAGTCATAGTATAGTATGTCGAAAAAATCGAAAAAAAGTCATAGTATAGTATGTCGAAAAAAGTGATTAAAAAAGTCATAGTATAGTATGTCGAAAAAAGTGATAAAAAAGTCATAGTATAGTATGTCGAAAAAAGTCATAAAAAAGTCATAGTATAGTATGTCGAAAAAAAGTGATAAAAAAAAGTCATAGTATAGTATGTCGAAAAAAGTGATAAAAAAGTCATAGTATAGTATGTCGAAAAAAGTGATAAAAAAGTCATAGTATAGTATGTCGAAAAAAGTGATAAAAAAGTCATAGTATAGTATGTTGAAAAAAGTGATAAAAAGTCATAGTATAGTATGTCGAAAAAAGTGATAAAAAAGTCATAATATAGTATGTCGAAAAAAGTCATAGTATAGTATGTCGAAAAAAAAAGTCATAATATAGTATGTCGAAAAAAGTGATAAAAAAGTCATAGTATAGTATGTCGAAAAAAGTGATAAAAAAAGTCATAGTATAGTATGTCGAAAAAAGTGATAAAAAAAGTCATAGTATAGTATGTTGAAAAAAAGTGATAAAAAAAGTCATAGTATAGTATGTTGAAAAAAGTGATAAAAAAGTCATAGTATAGTATGTCGAAAAAAGTGATAAAAAAGTCATAGTATAGTATGTCCAAAAAAGTGATAAAAAAGTCATAGTATAGTATGTTGAAAAAGTCATAAAAAGTCATAGTATAGTATATCCAAAGAAGTGATAAAAAGGCATAAAAAAGTCATGCTATAGTATGTCGACAAAAGTGATAAAAAACGTCACAGTACAATATGTCGAAAAAAGTAATAAAAATGTCATAGTATAGCATGTCGAAAAAGTCATAGTAAAGTATGTCGAAAAAAGTGATTAAAAAGTCATAGTATAGTATGTTGAAAAAAGTCATAGTATAGTATGTCCAAAGAAGTGATAAAAAGTCATAGTATAGTATGTCGAAAAAAGTCAAAAAAAGTCATAGTATGTCGAAAAAAGTGGTAAAAAAGTCATAGTATAGTATGTCAAAAAAGTCATAGTATAGTATGTCGAAAAAAGTGATAAAAAAGTCATAGTATAGTATGTTGAAAAAGTCATAGTATAGTATGTCGAAAAAAGTGATAAAAAAGTCATAGTATAGTATGTTGAAAAAAGTCATAGTATAGTATGTCGAAAAAAGTGGTAAAAAGTCATAGTATAGTATGTCGAAAAAAGTCAAAAAAAGTCATAGTATGTTGAAAAAAGTGATAAAAAAGTCATAGTATAGTATGTCGAAAAAAAGTCATAGTATAGTATGTCGAAAAAAGTGATAAAAAAGTCATAGTATAGTATGTCGAAAAAGTCATAAAAAAGTCATAGTATAGTATGTCGAAAAAAGTGATAAAAAATGTCATAGTATAGTATGTCGAAAAAAGTGGAAAAAAGTCATAGTATAGTATGTCGACAAAAGTGATTAAAAAAGTCATAGTATAGTATGTCGAAAAAAGTGATAAAAAAGTCATAGTATAGTATGTTGAAAAAGTCATTAAAAAAGTCATAGTATAGTATCTTGAAAAAAAGTGATTAAAAAAGTCATAGTATAGTATGTCAGAAAAAAAGTCATAGTATAGTATGTCGAAAAATGTGATTAAAAAAGTCATAGTATAGTATGTTGAAAAAAGTCATAAAAAAAGTCATAGTATAGTATGTTGAAAAAAGTTATAAAAAGTCATAGTATAGTATGTCGAAAAAAGTCATAGTATAGTATGTCGAAAAAAGTCATAGTATAGTATGTCGAAAAAAAGTCATAGTATAGTATGTCGAAAGAAGTGATAAAAAAGTCATAGTATAGTATGTCGAAAAAGTGATTAAAAAAAGTCATAGTATGTTGAAAGAAGTGATAAAAAAGTCATAGTATAGTATGTCGAAAGAAGTGATTAAAAAAAGTCATAGTATAGCATGTCGAAAGAAGTGATAAAAAAGTCATAGTATAGTATGTCGAAAGAAGTGATTAAAAAAAGTCATAGTATAGTATGTCGAAAAAAGTGATTAAAAAAAGTCATAGTATAGTATGTCGAAAAAAGTGATTAAAAAAAGTCATAGTATAGTATGTCGAAAAAAGTCATAAAAAAGTCATAGTATAGTATGTCGAAAAAAAGTCATAAAAAAGTCATAGTATAGTATGTCGAAAAAAAGTCATAGTATAGTATGTCGAAAAAGTCATAGTATAGTATGTCGAAAAAAAGTCATAAAAAAGTCATAGTATAGTATGTTGAAAAAAAGTCATAGTATAGTATGTCGAAAAAAGTAATAAAAAAGTCATAGTATAGTATGTCGAAAAAAGTGATAAAAAAGTCATAGTATAGTATGTTGAAAAAAAGTCATAAAAAAGTCATAGTATAGTATGTCGAAAAAAAAGTCATAAAAAAGTCATAGTATAGTATGTCGAAAAAAAGTCATAAAAAAGTCATAGTATAGTATGTCGAAAAAAAGTGATAAAAAAGTCATAGTATAGTATGTCGAAAAAAGTCATAGTATAGTATGTCGAAAAAAGTGATAAAAAAGTCATAGTATAGTATGTCGAAAAAAGTGATAAAAAGTCATAGTATAGTATGTCGAAAAAAGTGATAAAAAAGTCATAGTATAGTATGTCGAAAAAAGTCATAGTATAGTATGTCGAAAAAAGTGATAAAAAAGTCATAGTATAGTATGTCGAAAAAAAGTCATAAAAAAAAGTCATAGTATAGTATGTCTGAAAAAGTCCTAAAAAGTCATAGTATAGTATGTCGAAAAAAGTCGTAAAAAAGTCATAGTATAGTATGTCGAAAAAAGTGATAAAAAAGTCATAGTATAGTATGTCGAAAAAAAGTCATAGTATAGTATGTCGAAAAAAGTCATAGTATAGTATGTCGAAAAAAAGTGATAAAAAAGTCATAGTATAGTATATCGAAAAAAGTGATAAAAAAGTCATAGTATAGTATGTCGAAAAAAGTGATGAAAAAGTCATAGTATAGTATGTCGAAAAATGTCATAGTATAGTATGTCGTTAAAAAGTGATAAAAAAGTCATAGTATAGTATGTCGAAAAAGTCATAGTATAGTAATACGAAAAATGTGTTATAAATGTCATAAAAATTGTATGTCGAAAAATAGTCATAAAAAATGTCATAGTATAGTATGTTTTTAAAAAGTGATAAAAAAAGTCATAGTATAGTATGTGGAAAAAGTTATAAAAAAGTCATAGTATAGTATGTCGAAAAAAAGTGATAAAAAAAGTCATAGTATAGTATGTTGAAAAAAGTGATAAAAAAGTCATAGTATAGTATGTCGAAAAAAGTCATAAAAAAGTCATAGTATAGTATGTCAAAAAAGTCATAAAAAAGTCATAGTATAGTATGTCGAAAAAAAGTGATAAAAAAAGTCATAGTATAGTATGTCGAAAAAAAGTGGTAAAAAGTCATAGTATAGTATGTCGAAAAAAAAGTCATAGTATAGTATGTCGAAAAAAGTCATAGTATAGTATGTCGAAAAAAGTGATAAAAAAAGTCATAGTATAGTATGTCGAAAAAAGTCATAGTATAGTATGTCGAAAAAAGTGATAAAAAAAGTCATAGTATAGTATGTCGAAAAAAGTGATAAAAAAGTCATAGTATAGTATGTCGAAAAAAGTGATAAAAAAGTCATAGTATAGTATGTCGAAAAAAGTGATAAAAAAGTCATAGTATAGTATGTCGCAAAAAAGTCATAAAAAGTCATAGTATAGTATGTCGCAAAAAAGTCATAAAAAAGTCATAGTATAGTATGTCAAAAAAGTCATAAAAAAGTCATAGTATAGTATGTTGAAAAAGTCATAAAAAAGTCATAGTATAGTATGTCGAAAGAAGTGATAAAAAAGTCATAGTATAGTATGTCGAAAAAGTCATAATATAGTATGTCGAAAAAGTGATAAAAAAGTCATAGTATAGTATGTCGAAAAAAGTAATAAAAAAGTCATAGTATAGTATGTTGAAAAAGTCATAAAAAAGTCATAGTATAGTATGTCGAAAAATGTCATAGTATAGTATGAAGAAAAAAGTGATAAAAAAGTCATAGTATAGTATGTCGAAAAAAGTGATAAAAAAGTCATAGTATAGTATGTCGAAAAAGTCATAAAAAAGTCATAGTATAGTATGTCAAAAAAGTGATAAAAAATGTCATAGTATAGTATGAAGAAAAAAGTGATAAAAAAGTCATAGTATAGTATGTCGAAAAAGTCATAAAAAAGTCATAGTGTAGTATGTCAAAAAAGTCATAAAAAAGTCATAGTATAGTATGTCGAAAAGAAGTGATAAAAAAGTCATAGTATCGTATGTTGAAAAAGTCATAAAAAAGTCATAGTATAGTATGTCCAAAGAAGTGATAAAAAAGTCATAGTATAGTATGTCGAAAGAAGTGATAAAAAAGTCATAGTATAGTATGTTGCAAAAAAGTCATAAAAAAGTCATAGTATAGTATGTTGAAAAAGTTATAAAAAAGTCATAGTATAGTATGTCCAAAGAAGTGATAAAAAAGTCATAGTATAGTATGTCGAAAGAAGTGATTAAAAAAGTCATAGTATAGTATGTCCAAAGAAGTGATAAAAAAGTCATAGTATAGTATGTCGAAAAGAAGTGATAAAAAAGTCATAGTATAGTATGTTGAAAAAAGTCATAAAAAAGTCATAGTATAGTATGTCCAAAGAAGTGATAAAAAAGTCATAGTATAGTATGTCGAAAGAAGTGATAAAAAAGTCATAGTATAGTATGTTAAAAAATTCATAAAAAAGTCATAGTATAGTATGTTGGAAAAGTTATAAAAAAGTCATAGTATAGTATGTCCAAAGAAGTGATAAAAAAGTCATAGTATAGAATGTCCAAAGAAGTGATTAAAAAAAGTCATAGTATAGTATGTCGAAAGAAGTTATTAAAAAAAGTCATAGTATAGTATGTCGAAAAAGTCATGAAAAAGTAATAATATAGTATGTTGAAAGAAGTGATAAAAAAGTCATAGTATAGTATGTCGAAAAAGTCATAGTATAATATGTCGAAATAAGTGATAAAAAAGTCAATATAGTATGTCGAAAAAAGTCCTAAAAAAGTCATAGTATGGTATGTTGAAAAATTCATAAAAAAGTCATAGTAGTCATGTTGAAAAAGTTATAAAAAAACGTCATAATATAGTATGTCGAAAGAAGTGATAAAAAGTCATAGTATAGTATGTCGAAAAAAGTCATAGTATAGTATGTTGAAAAAAGTGATAAAAAAAGTCATAGTATAGTATGTCGAAAAAAGTCTTAAAAAAGTCATAGTATAGTATGTCAGAAAAAAGTCATAGTATAGTATGTTGAAAAAAGTTATAAAAAAGTCATAGTATAGTATGTCGAAAGAAGTGATAAAAAAGTCATAGTATAGTATGTCGAAAAAAGTCATAGTATAGTATGTTGAAAAAAGTCATAGTATAGTATGACGAAAAAGTCATAGTATAGTATGTCCAGAGAAGTGATAAATAAGTCATAGTATAGTATGTCGAAAAAGTCATGAAAAAGAAATAATATAGTATGTTGAAAGAAGTGATAAAAAAGTCATAGTATAGTATTTCGAAAAAGTAATATTATAATATGTCGAAATAAGTGATAAAAAAGTCATAGTATAGTATGTTGAAAAATTCATAAAAAAGAAATAATATAGTATGTTGAAAGAAATGATAAAAAAGTCATAGTATAGTATGTCAAAAAAGTGATTAAAAAAGTCATAGTATAGTATGTCGAAAAAGTCTTGAAAAAGTCATAGTATAGTATGTGGATAGAAGTGATAAAAAAAGTCATAGTATAGTATGTCGAAAAAAAGTCATAAAAAAGTAATAATGTATAGTATGTCGAAAAAAGTGATAAAAAAAGTCATAGTATAGTATGTCGAAAAAAGTGATAAAAAAGTAATTGTATAGTATGTCGAAAAAAGTCATAAAAACGTCATAGTATAGTATGTCGAAAAATTGAATAAAAAAGTCATAGTATAGTATGTCGAAAAAAAGTCATAGTATAGTATGTCGAAAAAAGTGATAAAAAAGTCATAGTATAGTATGTCGAAAAAAAAGTCATAAAAAAAAGTCATAGTATAGTATGTTGAAAAAATTTGATAAAACAGTCATAGTATAGTCATGTTGAAAAAAGTTATAAAAAAGTCATAGTATAGTATGTCGAAAAAAGTGATAAAAAGTCATAGTATAGTATGTCGAAAAAGTCATAGTATAGTATGTTGAAAAAGTGATAAAAAAGTCATAGTATAGTATGTCGAAAAAAGTCATAGTATAGTATGTTGAAAAAGTAAAAAAAAAGTCATAGTATAGTATGTCGAAAGAAGTGATAAAAAAGTCATAGTATAATATGTCGAAAAAGTCATAATATAGTATGTTGAAAAAAGTCATAGTATAGTATGACGAAAAAGTCATAGTATAGTATGTCCAGAGAAGTGATAAATAAGTCATAGTATAGTATGTCGAAAAAGTCATGAAAAAGAAATAATATAGTATGTTGAAAGAAGTGATAAAAAAGTCATAGTATAGTATTTCGAAAAAAGTAATAGTATAGTATGTCGAAAATAAGTGATGAAAAAGTCATAGTATAGTATGTTCCAAAAAAGTCATAAAAAAAGTCATAGTATAGTATGTTGAAAGAAATGATAAAAAAAGTCATAGTATAGTATGTCAAAAAAGTGATTAAAAAAGTCATAGTATAGTATGTCGAAAAAGTCTTGAAAAAGTCATAGTATAGTATGTGGATAGAAGTGATAAAAAAGTCATAGTATAGTATGTCCAAAGAAGTAATAAAAAAGTAATAATATATAGTATGTTGAAAGAAGTGATAAAAAAGTCATAGTATAGTATGTCGAAAAAGTCATAGTATAATATGTCGAAAGAAGTGATGAAAAAGTCAATATAGTATGCCGAAAGAAGTCCTAAAAAAGTCATAGTATAATATGTTGAAAAAGTCATAGTATGGTATGTCGAAAGAAGTGATAAAAAAGTCATAGTATAGTATGTTGAAAAATTCATAAAAAAGTCATAGTATAGTATGTTGAAAAAGTTATAAAAAAGTCACAGTATAGGATGTCGAAAGAAGTGATAAAAAAGTCATAGAATAGTATGTCGAAAAAGTCATAGTATAGTATGTCGAAAAAAGTCATAGTATAGTATGTCAAAAAAGTGATTAAAAAAGTCATAGTATAGTATGTCAAAAGAAGTGATAAAAAAGTCATAGTATAGCATGTTGAAAAATTCATAAAAAAGTCATAGTATAGTATGTCGAAAAAAGTCATAAAAAAGTCATAGTATAGTATGTCGAAAGAAGTGATGAAAAAGTCATAGTATAGTATGTCGAAAAAGTCATAATATAGTATGTCAAAAAAATTCATAGTATAGTATGTCCAAAGAAGTGATAAAAAAAGTCATAGTATAGTATGTCGAAAGAAGTGATTAAAAAAAGTCATAGTATAGCATGTCGAAAGAAGTGATTAAAAAAAGTCATAGTATAGTATGTTGAAAAAGTCATGTAAAAGTAATAATATAGTATGTTGAAAGAAGTGATAAAAAAGTCATAGTATAGTATGTCGAAAAAGTCATAGTATAATATGTCGAAATAAGTGATAAAAAAGTCAATATAGTATGTCGAAAAAAGTCCTAAAAAATTCATAGTATAGTATGTTGAAAAATTCATAAAAAAGTCATAGTATAGTATGTTGAAAAAGTTATAAAAACGTCATAATATAGTATGTCGAAAGAAGTGATAAAAAAGTCATAGTATAGTATGTCGAAAAAGTCATAGTATAGTATGTCGAATAAAGTCATAGTATAGTATGTCGAAAGAAGTGATAAAAAAGTCATAGTATAGTATGTCGAAAGAAGTGATTAAAAAAAGTCATAGTATAGTATGTCGAAAAAGTCATGAAAAAGTAATAATATAGTATCTTGAAAGAAGTGATAAAAAAGTCATAGTATAGTATGTCGAAAAAGTCATAGTATAATATGTCGAAAGAAGTGATAAAAAAGTCATAGTATAGTATGTCGAAAAAAGTCCTAAAAAAGTCATAGTATAGTATGTTGAAAAAGTTATAAAAAAGTTAAAGTATAGTATGTCGAAAGAAGTGATAAAAAAGTCATAGAATAGTATGTCGAAAAAGTCATAGTATAGTATGTCGAAAAAAGTCATAGTATAGTATGTCAAAAAAGTGATTAAAAAAATCATAGTATAGTATGTCAAAAGAAGTGATAAAAAAGTCATAGTATAGTATGTCGAAAAAGTCATAGTATAGTATTTCGAAAAAAGTCATAGTATAGTATGTCGAAAGAAGTGATAAAAAAGTCATAGTATAGTATGTTGAAAAATTCATAAAAAAGTCATAGTATAGTATGTCAAAAGCAGTGATAAAAAAGTCATAGTATAGTATGTCGAAAAAGTGATTAAAAAAAGTCATAGTATAGTATGTCGTAAAAATTCATAAAAAAGTCATAGTATAGTATGTCAAAAAAGTGATAAAAAAAGTCATAGTATAGTATGTCGTAAAAGTGATTAAAAAAAGTCATAGTATAGTATGTCGAAAGAAGTGATAAAAAAGTCATAGTATAGTATGTCGAAAAAAGTGATTAAACAAAGTCATAGTATACTATGTTGAAAAATTCATAAAAAAGTCATAGTATAGTATGTCCAAAGAAGTGATAAAAAAGTCATAGTATAGCATGTCAAAAAAGTGATTAAACAAAGTCATAGTATAGTATGTTGAAAAATTCATAAAAAAGTCATAGTATAGTATGTCGAAAAAGTGATTAAAAAAAGTCATAGTATAGTATGTCGAAAGAAGTGATAAAAAAGTCATAGTATAGCATGTCGAAAAAGTGATTAAACAAAGTCATAGTATACTATGTTGAAAAATTCATAAAAAAGTCATAGTATAGTATGTCGAAAAAGTGATTAAAAAAAGTCATAGTATAGTATGTCGAAAGAAGTGATAAAAAAGTCAGTATAGTATGTCTAAAAAAGTCCTAAAAAAGTCATAGTATAGTATGTCAAAAAAGTGATTAAAAAAGTCATAGTATAGTATATTGAAAGAAGTAATAAAAAAGTCATAGTATAGTATGTTGAAAAATTCATAAAAAAGTCATAGTATAGTATGTTGAAAAATTCATAAAAAAGTCATAGTATAGCATGTCGAAAAAGTGATTAAAAAAAGTCATAGTATGGTATGTTGAAAAATTCATAAAAAAGTCATAGTATAGTATGTTGAAATATTCATAAAAAAGTCATAGTATAGTATGTTGAAAAATTCATAAAAAAGTCATAGTATAGCATGTCGAAAAAGTGATTAAAAAAAGTCATAGTATGTCCAAAGAAGTGTAGTATAGTGTGGTGGCAAATTTTATTTTAACCATTATTGATTAATGATTTTAACCATTTGCTTAAAGATTGTTTTAAACCTCCATTCAATGCTGTTCTTTCCTCTTAGACTCTTAAAGACTAGAGAGGGACAGCTGCAGCCATGAACTCTTAGCCTAGAAGCTTTATTTTGGAGAGACACTAGTTTCTCTCATTTGTTTAACTTTTTAGCAGACAAAGTAGAGAAGGCCACAAACCATGTTTCCTTCTGCCTCCTGAGATAAATGGTTGTTTAGGCTAATGAAAAGAACAGGAGCAGAGGGGAAGGTAAGGATGGGTTGACTTCTGTTGATGTCCTCTATTCAACTCTGACCAGGCTAGAAGATAAAGTTAGAGGGGTGGCTTGAGAGGGTTTTTTGACTATATGATTATGTGCTGTTAGAATTCTTGGGTAATGCTCATTCAGTCGTACTTGATGTACCTGTGAATCTGTATTCTCATATTTTGCAAAATATAATAAATGCTCAAAGACCAGCTTTTGGTTTAATTCTCAATCAGTCTCTATTGGTTTTTCATTTTATCATTGATATTTACTAAACTCTGCTGCTGCAAAGAAATTTCCATCACAATAGTATGTCAAAAAAGTGATTAAAAAAGTCATAGTATAGTATGTCGAAAAAGTCATAGTATAGTATGTCAAAAGAAGTGATAAAAAAGTTATAGTATAGTATGTCGAAAAAGTCATAGTATAGTATTTCGAAAAAAGTCATAGTATAGTATGTCGAAAGAAGTGATAAAAAAGTCATAGTATAGTATGTTGAAAAAGTTATAAAAAAGTCATAGTATAGTATGTCGAAAGAAGTGATAAAAAAGTCATAGAATACTATGTCGAAAAAGTCATAGTATAGTATGTCTAAAAAGTGATTAAAAAAGTCATAGTATAGTATGTTGAAAAATTCATAAAAAAGTCATAGTATAGTATGTCAAAAGAAGTGATAAAAAAGTCATAGTATAGTGTGTCGAAAAAGTCATAGTATAGTATTTCGAAAAAAATGTCATAGTATAGTATGTCGAAAGAAGTGATAAAAAAGTCATAGTATAGTATGTTGAAAAAGTGATTAAAAAAAGTCATAGTATGTCCAAAGAAGTGATAAAAAAGTCATAGTATAGTATGTCTAAAAAGTGATTAAAAAAGTCATAGTATAGTATGTTGAAAAATTCATAAAAAAGTCATAGTATAGTATGTCAAAAAAGTGATAAAAAAGTCATAGTATAGTATGTCGAAAAAAGTCATAGTATAGTATGTCGAAAAAAAAGTCATAGTATAGTATGTCGAAAAAAGTGATAAAAAAGTCATAGTATAGTATGTCAAAAAAGTGATTAAAAAAAAGTCATAGTATAGTATGTTGAAAAAGTGATAAAAAAGTCATAGTATAGTATGTCTAAAAAGTGATTAAAAAAGTCATAGTATAGTATGTTGAAAAATTCATAAAAAAGTCATAGTATAGTATGTCAAAAGAAGTGATAAAAAAGTCATAGTATAGTGTGTCGAAAAAGTCATAGTATAGTATTTCGAAAAAAGTCATAGTATAGTATGTCGAAAGAAGTGATAAAAAAGTCATAGTATAGTATGTTGAAAAAGTGATTAAAAAAAGTCATAGTATGTCCAAAGAAGTGATAAAAAAGTCATAGTATAGTATGTCAAAAAAGTGATTAAAAAAAGTCATAGTATAGTATGTTGAAAAAGTGATTAAAAAAAGTCATAGTATGTCGAAAGAAGTGATAAAAAAGTCATAGTATAGTATGTTGAAAAAGTGATTAAAAAAAGTAATAGTATAGTATGTCGAAAAAGTGATTAAAAAAAATCATAGTATGTCCAAAGAAGTGATAAAAAAGTCATAGTATAGTATGTCGAAAAAGTCATAGTATAGTATGTCAAAAAAGTGATTAAAAATGTCATAGTATAGTATGTCAAAAGAAGTGATAAAAAAGTCATAGTATAGTATGTCGAAAAAGTCATAGTATAGTATGTCGAAAGAAGTGATAAAAAAGTCATAGTATAGTATGTTGAAAAATTCATAAAAAAGTCATAGTATAGTATGTTGAAAAATTCATAAAAAAGTCATAGTATAGCATGTCGAAAAAGTGATTAAACAAAGTCATAGTATACTATGTTGAAAAATTCATAAAAAAGTCATAGTATAGTATGTCGAAAAAGTGATTAAAAAAAGTCATAGTATAGTACGTCGAAAGAAGTGATAAAAAAGTCATAGTATAGTATGTCGAAAAAGTCATAGTATAATATGTCGAAAGAAGTGATAAAAAAGTCAATATAGTCTGTCAAAAAAAGTCCTAAAAAAGTCTTAGTATAGTATGTCAAAAAAGTGATACAAATGTCATAGTATAGTATGTTGAAAAAGGTGATTAAAAAAGTCATAGTATAGTATGTCGAAAAAGTCATAGTATAGTATGTCGAAAGAAGTAATAAAAAAGTCATAGTATAGTATGTTGAAAAAGTTATAAAAAAGTCATAGTATAGTATGTTGAAAAAGTTATAAAAAAGTCATAGTATAGTATGTTGAAAAATTCATAAAAAATTCATAGTATAGTATGTTGAAAAAGTTATAAAAAAGTCATAGTATAGTATGTCCAAAGAAGTGATAAAAAAGTCATAGAATAGTATGTCGAAAAAGTCATAGTATAGTATGTCGAAAGAAGTGATAAAAAAGTCATAGAATAGTATGTCGAAAAAAGTTATAGTATAGTATATCAAAAAAGTGATTAAAAAAAGTCATAGTATAGTATGTCGAAAAATTGATTAAAAAAAGTCATAGTATAGTATGTCAAAAAAGTCATAGTATAGTATGTCCAAAGAAGTGATAAAAAAGTCATAGTATAGTATGTTGAAAAAGTCATGAAAAAGTAATAATATAGTATGTTGAAAGAAGTGATAAAAAAGTCATAGTATAATATGTCGAAAAAAGTCCTAAAAAAGTCAATATAGTATGTCGAAAAAAGTCCTAAAAAAGTCATAGTATAGTACGTCAAAAAAAAGTGATACAAATGTCATAGTACAGTATGTTGAAAAAAGTCATTAAAAAAGTCATAGTATAATATCTTGAAAAAAGTGATTAAAAAAAATCACAGTATAGTATGTCAAAAAAGTCATAGTATATGTCGAAAGAAGTCATAGTGTAGTATGTCGAAAAAAGTAAATAACAGTCATAGTATAGTATGTCGAAAAAAGTCATAAAAAAGTCTTAGTGTAGTATGTCGAAAGAAGTGATTAAAAAACGTCATAGTATAGTATGTCGAAAAAAGTGTTAAAAAAGTCATAGTATAGTATTTCGAAAAAAAGTGATTAAAAGTGACAGTATAGTATGTCCAAAAAAGTCAATAAATGTCATAGTATATTATATTAAATAAAGTGAATCATAGTATAGGATGACGAAAAAACGTGATAAAAAGTCATAGTATAGTATGTAGATAAAGTGATAAAAAAGTCATAGTATAGTATGTCAAAAAAAGTCTGGAAGACAATACAAATACAAACAAAAAGAGTCTGCAGTGCTTATTTGCAGCAGTGCGAACCACTGATCCACCGTGCAACCAATTTAAACACATAAAATAATAGTCATAAAATCATAGTATGTTGAAAATGTCATGAAAAAGTCTTACTATAGTACTTTAAGGAAATCAAAGTATAGTATAAAAGTGAAAAAGGTCATAGTATAGCATGTCGAAACAAATTGATAAAAATGTCATAGTATAGTATGTCGAAAAAAGTGATGAAAAAGTCATAGTAGAGTATAACGAAAAAGACCATTTTGCAGAGCCACGCTTTCTGCGCCTGACCTCAGTGCCAGCCAAAACAATTGTGAATGGTTTTTAAAAAAATGCAAACAACCCAGAGCATTTCTTCTCCTATCCAGTGTGTGGTGTAGCCAGACCTTATTCCACAGCGTGGAGATTGGTCTGGCAAAGAGAGATTACCTGGCGACACTTGCAATACATGTAAACAAGATAGCAGCGGGTTGGATTAGCCTGACTGGCTAGCCACTTGTTTGTCTGTTTGCATTTGTGATAATACTAGGCATTCTGATTCATGTCCTGTGGCGTAGTCATAGTCATCAGTTGTGCCCTATGCTAAAATTCAGCTGGCATTTATAGCCTACATGTGACATCACGCATATGAGATTTCGAGCTGTGTGGAACACTATGAGACATATCCACTTTGTATAATGTCACTGGCAGTCATCCAGGATTCACAAAACCACAGTTATGTTATGTAACTTCCAATAAGTAGGCTATTTGAAAATGTAAGACATGGAGCTGCTGTACAATATATAACTGTAAATGTGACTCCAGATTTAGGAGCTTCTTGTCACTAAACCAGAAGGATCTGCTGGTCAGCTCTGTTTACTTCAGCCTCTAGTAGGACTTCAGACCCCTGAGGCGCTATAGTAAATAAAAAAGTAGCGTGTTGCATTAACTGATTTCAACATTAATGTCTGTCAGCAAAGACTGAAACAATGTTTTTGATCGTTGTCGTCAGTATTTGAAAATGTAAGACATGGAGCTGCTGCACAAACCCACATTGTAAACACAACACCATTTCGCAAGGGGAGCTTCTTATCACTTCTAAATCGGTTTACCTAGGCCTCTAGTAGGACTTTGGACCCCTGAGACGCTATGGTAACCATAAAAATAGCGTGTTGCGTTAACTGATTGCAACATTGTTGTCTGTCAATGAAGACTGGAAGAATGTTTTTGATCGTTGTCGTCAGTTTTTCTTTAATTTCGGCCGTTGTTCAGACAGAGCCTGTCATGGACTCCTGGTATGTTGCTGCTGTATATGAGCACAACTTAATCCTGAACCCGGAGCCTGATGTCCCCCTGTCCCGCCTCGATGCCCTGCAGCACATGCAGAAAAACCTCGATATCTACGAGGAGCAGGCTGTCCAGGCTGCTCAGCAGGTATGGTATTCAATATTAAGTACTTTGTCCTGCATATCACAATTTTTGTTCATTTTTAACTCAAACTTTCCACTGGAAAAGCATTGGTCTATGCATCCTTTAAGTAAAGTCTCAGATGTCACTGCAGTTGTCACTTCATAACAAGAGACCGCTATATTTAAGAATCAGTTTCTGTTTGATCAGTGACATAAGTTATGTAGGTAGTTATGAGCATATAATACTGCCAACGAGTCAGTGTTCCCAAGTAAACTCAGTCATCAAGAATTCAAGGTTCTTTATTTATCATTTATCACTTCCAATCAGAACCTTTTAGAGCGAGAAGATTCTGAGAGGCCGAATGTAAACTACCATGTGGTATTTAACAGCCTACATGTGACATCACGCATGTGAGATTTCGATCTGCGTAGAACACTAAGTGACATACACTTTGTATAATGTCAGTGGCAGTCATCCAAGGATTCACAAAACCACCTACATATGTAACTTCCAATAAGTATTTGAAAAATTTAAGACATGGAGCTGCTGCAAAAACCCAGATTTAAACAGTAAACACAACACTATTTCGCAAGGGGAGCTTCTTATCACTTCTAAACCAGCGCTGAGTCAGCGCTGTTTACCTCAGCCTCTAGTAGGACTTCGGACCTATAGCCTGTGCCTCAGCCATGTCGGGTATATTGACGAATTGGTTCAACAGCTGGAATCCTATGGCCCTTCACACTGCGTATATGAACGGTTGTCTTGCTGACACCAAATGTCTCTGCCACAACCCTGTATTCTGCACAGGTGGCCAACTTGTACAATGCTACCTCTCTCCATTTAGCCAAAAAAGCTTCTTAGCTTCTAAGCTCCAGTTTGCAATCTACAACCATTCGTAACATCAAGCGTAGTCTAGTTTATTCGCTCTAAACCAATTGATGGAAACACTTCTAATTCGCATTTTCTTTTTTTTCTTTTGTGCGACATTTTTGACAAGTTTGCTTAAAATTCGCTTGACAATTAGATGGAAACATGACTACTGACGATGAAGGCCTCAGGCAAGAATGGATGTATATCTCTGTATATTTACATAAAGAAGCGCAGTTAATGCCACACAGTTCATGACGGCAGAATAGCAATGAAGCTTGTCTCATCTCTACTCTGCCCTCATCTTCCCTTGAGAAAATGAAAGCTCAGATTGGCCGATCTGGAATCTGCTCCTTATGAGGTCATAAGGAGCAAGGTTACCTCATCTTTCTCTGCTTTGCCCGCCCAGAGAATTAGGCCTACCCATGAGAGAGAGACCTCATGGCTTTCAAACGAGCAAAGTGGCAGTTGGTCAAGGCCACACCCCCACCCTACTAGTTGGGTAGACTTGCATGCAAATGACATGAATAATAATTATCAATAAAAAAAAACACATATGCCATATGTTAAATGGAATAATTTATTTATACCCAAATCCTACCAGCTGACCTGTCCCAGATGAGCAAGTACACACATTGACATCCATTTCTGTTTGATAAGTTCATGACTGCAGAATAGTAATGAAGCTTGTCTCATCTCTACTCTACTCTCATCTTCCCTTGGTCAGGGTGCCCAGATCCTGGTGTTTCCAGAAGATGGTCTTCATGGTTTTAACTTCAGTCGTTCTTCCATCTCTGGCTACCTAGAAACCATTCCTGATCCCCAGCAGGAGAGCTGGAACCCCTGCACAGAGCCGGGCAAATACAACAACACTGAGGTACACAATCATACTTTTCAACTTGATGTTGTCATTGAACGACCATGCTGACAGGATACACGGACATAGAGACACCACTAGGCTGCCCAGAGCCTTCACTAATGCAGCACCAGTCTGTGAATATAAATCACATTTGAGTGTGGTTGTGTTTTACAGGTTCTCCAGCGGCTGAGCTGTATGGCCCGTCGTAACAAGCTCTACCTGGTGGCCAACATGGCTGACCTGCAGCCCTGCCCCCTGAAGACTGACCCCACCTCCTCCTGTCCCTCTGATGGACGCTGGCAGTTCAACACCAACGTGGTTTTCAGGTGCAGTGTAGACCTTAAAATAGAAGCTTTTTAGCTAAAGTCCAGCAAGCGCATCAATACGTCATTTTCTAGTGTTCTGTTTACAAAACCTTCTTTTTATACAGGTCAGATGGCCTGCTGGTGGCTCGCTACCATAAACATAACCTTTTCTTTGAGCAGTCCTTTGACACGCCGCCGCAACCCGAGATCATAACGTTTGATACACCTTTGCTGGAAGGTTTGGCCTCATGATCTGCTTTGACATCCTGTTCTACAAGCCCACAGTTGCCCTGGTGGAGAAGGTAGAAAAACAGCCACTTATTCCTGTGTTTGGGTTTTCTGTTAAAAGGAACACGCCGACTTATTGGGAATTTAGCTTATTCACCGTAACCCCCAGAGTAAGAAAGTCGATACATACCCTTCTCATCTCCGTGCGTGCTGTAATGCTGTCTGACGGCTCCAGCGGCACAGGTCAGCACAGAACATGCAGGTGAATGGTTCCAGTAATCCTACTGCTTCCGAGGGGTGACAAAATAACACCAACATGCTCCTATTTGCATGTTGTATTTGTAAGGTACAAAACAACA
>JABUOV010000665.1:0-17404 GCA_025617405.1 Perca schrenkii
CCAACTCTTAGCAAACAAGCGATTGTGCCTGCTTTAGAAAGTTAACTAGTCGCAAGTTTGCGGTAAAATGCAGTTGGGCTGTCGAAGTCAAAACACTATATGTAGCAGCTGTGAATCAAATAAACGTATTATAAATAATGTTATGTCATTTTTTACTCTTACACTGAATGTTTGCTGCTTCAATCCAGATGAGTATTGAAAAGTATTTTCCGCGACTGAAAAAGGCACGTGTTGAGGATGAGGACCAGCCTGAACCGGAGGTATCAGTCTGAAACAGAGCTGAATAGTCCGCCAGTGTAAAAAGTTATGTTATTATTTTGTTTACTTTATTTGTTTTACAGTATTTTCAGGCTTCAACCAGTGAAAGACAGGGTCAGGGAGAGAAAGAGATAGATTCGTTAGGCATTGAAGTAGGAGAGGAGGACAGCATTCAACAGCGTGTCCTCCTCAGTTTTTGACCCCCCCCACCCCCTCCCCCAGTAAAATTGGTAGATCACTAAATATTGTCAAATGTTAAATTCAGAATATCGGCGTTTGGTTGTGTCTACCTACCTGCCGTCCAGCTCACGCCACACATTCAGCTCGTCATAGTCTTGGGTCCGGTACGCAAACAGGATGATCTCCCGTTTACCAGTGAGCTCTGTAGCCACGCGCATGCACAGAGTGAAAGCCCTCAGGTTCAGGGGCTTCAGAGGGACCATCTCCACATAACTGGTACTCGTCTCAGAGGGGAACACCAAGGACTTAGTGCTCACACTCTCTGAAAGAAGAAAAAAGATATATTAATGTATAATATAAAAAATAAATAAACAATATGTGTATAATTCAGAAAAGAGTGGTTTTAGTCAATTAGTTTTTAGGATGTTTTTTTTGTCTCATGTTTTTATATTTCTTATGTGTAAAAGCAACACAACTAAAGCCTAATTTCTATGCATCTTAATTGTCTGCACTTGTCAATGTAAATACTAACTTCTAATTAGGATTTTATTTCTTATGCACCTCATCTACTAGCAGGAGAGTTTCTGATTCATTTCTCGATTCATCAATCCTTTTGTCTAGAACACAGAAAAAAATGAAGTTTCCAGACCCTATGGTCATGTCTTAAAATATCTTGTTTTATTCAACAAAAAGCCCAAAACCCCAAAATATTCACTTATTACTACTACTACTATAGAAAACTGTCAAACAGAAAAAAAAATTGCATTTTAACTGGAAAGACAGATTTTTTTAAAACCATTTTTAAACCATTTATTTTCTCTTCATCAACTTCTTGATTAATGGACTAATCGTTTTTGCTCTAGTTAAATTTGCAGACCAGTGCCCCTAAATTAAAAAAAAACATTAAATGTATACTTTTTATTCAGGTATGCACATAAAGACACAAGGGAAAGAAAGATATACAATTACCGGCCAAGGAGACGGCAACAAGGAACAGGACGGCGTAAAGTCTCATTTTGTCTGAGCAAACCTGCAGAAAAAAAGACTTTACTCTTTAACTCATTCCACACATGATGCTATTTTAAAGTGCTCATATTATGCTTTTTGCCATAAGTACAGAACTGAAATATACCAAGCAAATAAATACGGCAATACACAAGAGATACAAAATAAAATTATGCTGATAACATATAGTCTAGCACTCCCAATTACACCCTTTAACAGTACTCAGTACATTACAGGAACGTATACAGAACATACTACAACATGTACAATGTCTCTGCATGGCTACTGAGTGCCGCTCTTTCATCCATGATGTTGCGGTTAGCATTGC
This sequence comes from Perca schrenkii, assembly GCA_025617405.1. NCBI lineage: Eukaryota > Metazoa > Chordata > Actinopteri > Perciformes > Percidae > Perca > Perca schrenkii. Next base: position 1,772 of record JABUOV010000665.1, read on the forward strand.
TAGAGGCTAGTGTGGCTAGCTTACTCTTCGTCATGTAATTAACTTCATTACTTCACAATGTGCGAACATACTGTGTTAAAACACTCTCCTCATTACATATACACATTCACATACCACTCTGTTAACCAATAACACATATTATAGGAGACTCATACCTGAAAAGGGGAGTAGTTGAATGAAAGATGCTCGGACTCAAACTTTCCTCAGAGCATATTTGTAATGAGAAGGCAACGTGCACCGCAATTTATACCATGGTCTGGGTGAATATGAGATTCTGATTGGCTGCAGGGTGTCCATAAAAAAGTGATATAGGACACCTACTAAAGGAGTTCCAGTGAAACTGACTGTTTACTGTTCTAAATGATTGACTTCAGCGGAGGCACTGATGAAAAATAAGATATCACAAACGTACTGTACTGTAACTGCTGCAACTGACAATAACAACTTTAACCATAAACTGTGATATAGCCTACCATTACAATATGAAAATGCCAAAATGACTCAATATGAACCCTCAACTGCTGTTACTCAACTGCTTGCTCTGACTTACCGGTAGGCTAATACACATTAGGCTTCTTTTACTTTTTGCTGCGACTTAGTTTGCCTGGGACCTTTTAAATGGAATTCCATTGCTGTGCAACAGCCTGGCTGTTTGACGTGTGTTTACAGGGTTTGGTGCGTTTGACAAAGTGCGGTGTGAAAGCAAACCAAACCAAATGAAAAAGGCAACAGTGTTGCAGCTTCACCCCTGAATCGCACCTAGTCCACTTAACTACAGGTGGGAAAATACCTCATATTCTCTTACACTCTTTCTATCATTTGTTTGTCTGAATATTTTTGCTTTATAGAAAATGACGACCACAAATCCATTATTAAATCAAAATAACGTGACTATTTCACGACCTGCTGTGAGACCGGGTTGGGTGAAGTGGAGGAGAGCTTAATGGGAGGGCAAAATGGATCCACATCAGCTTACCAAAACTGTGGAGAAATCACACGGCTGTGACTGTTCTTTCTCAGATCATCTGAAGTGTCATCAGCATCTCCACCTTGGACAAAGGCCTAACCCAGATAGAAAACAGTCATTGACACTAAGTCAACATTCCTTTGTCAACATTAAGTCATTGAATTAACCTGGAACTCGGATGTTGATTCTAGATTATTTTGCATCCTGTTTTAATATCGAAACAATGTTGAAATCCTGTCCATAGATCAACAGAATTTCTATGGTATTTCAGTTATCAGGAATTTTGTAACAATCTTGAAAGTTCAACTGAACTAAGGATCAATGTGATTTCACTGGAATTTCAGTTGTTATTAAGCCATAGAAAATTATTGCTAGGCATACGGAAATGTAATGACTTAAATTAAGTAGCCCATAATGAATATCCTGCTTTATCTACAGCCAGGATGTTAAAATGTGATGGAACATTTGAAAGCTTGTATGCCTATAGCCTAGCCTAAAACACTGACCACACCACACTATTTAAGGTAAAAGCAAATTAATTGTATTAGCCTTATTTCATTATTTGTCCTCTTTAGCCTATTTACAGTTCATGGTCCTCTGACGGCTGACTGGTTTGTGGTCCAGTCCCTCCTGCCCGGTCTGGCATAGCGCAGCCACTTTTGCACAGCCCGGGAAAAAGTAAATTGGGTGATGGCGGCTGTCCCCATCTGCTGTGTAAGAGCATCTAAAACAGAAAATACAAGCACAATGCAAATAATTTGCCTTTAAGTTAAACAGAACACCCACATATTTTATATGCACACTTGGAAACAAATTCAGTAGCCTAGGATCTTTCAATGATCGGATATAAGGCAAATTGTCCAGTGTTGTAGGCTAGCCTATCAGGTTTTTCCTACATTCAAAGCACTTTTCAAAATTGCCCAAGAATATGTGCATGGTTTTATTCGAATTAAAGGGAGGCAAAAAGGATCAGCTTGCAGTGACACCTTTCGTAAGGAAAAATGTTTTTATTGTTCTGGCCGGGGGGTGGTGGGAATAATGTCATGGTGACAGCAATGTAGACTAACAACTGGACTACTGACACACGTGGACTGCCTGCTGCCTCCGGCTGTCTAACGAGTCACTTTGCCACCCAGTCAGTAGGCTAGGCTAAACTAGGAACTTTTGTATCGGACGGCCTAGCAAGATAGCAACACAGAACGCCGTTGCCATATGATTCATTTTGGATCTCAGTGAAATTAAATTTAGTCTGGCTGGCACAAACGTTGGCATTTGTATCAATATCAGAAATTGTGGCTGTGACGATAGTGGCAGCTGTAACGAAAAGTGGCCAGGCAGGCTGCACTATGCTAGCGTTGGTGCCGGTGTTCACAACATACATGCTCCCCTAATGTATCTGCCTACTTAGCAATTGGTGTAATGGTACAATTTTTTTCATATTGTTTTTTATTTTGGATCAGATTCATTCGCGGTTTCTATGACGCTTTTCTGCATCTGTCAAACGTGCAACTTTGAGTTCCGTGAAGAGAAGACGCCCATCAGCTGCAGGAGTCTGTTAAACTCCATCAGGACAGAAACGGTAAGAACAGACGAGCTTTGTGCAGCTGTTGTATAGCTCGTTCTTTAATGTTACACTGTAAATAGCGTACAACATTTTAGTATTTAAGATAACTTTCATACTCTGTTCTTGTCAAGTGGATGCAATTCCTCCTCTGCAAAAATAAAGACTGTTTTGTAAAATACAATGTTAAAATCACTGGGACTGTATGGAATAGCCACACTTTGATTGTTTTCTGTAATTTTAACCAGCCAATATTTATAATTCATCCTACATTGAAGTTATTTAAAAATGCACAACATAAAGCGCATGGAGGAACGCAATGTCTGTGTGTTAGTTTTCAAAATGGCACGTATCTGGATTATCTTTGTTAATGCCACTTATTTATTAATGTTTTCGCTGTCTCACTGTTGTCAGGTTTAAATGGACTTTCAAGGTTTTCATGGACTTTCAGTTTGTGTTCCCCAGCACTCACTCATCTCAGCCGTTCATTACTGATTACACGCACCTGCACTGCATTACGCCAGATCATCAGTTCACCACCTGCATCTCATAAGTCACCACCTACATAAGCAGCACAGACACACTCACACTTTGTCTAGTCTTGTTTGTTCACGATACTCTGACTTGCTCTCGTATTTCTAGTTTATTCCCAGTTCTTACTTACCTGTTGTTGGCATCCTGTTGTCTGCTGCTGCTCTGAGCATTACCTCGTCTCCTGCCGGTATCCAGCCTGTTCACACTACTCTCTGTTGGATCATTGTGAATAAAGCTCACTGCACTTACTCCAGTCTCCTGCTCCTTCCGTGCGTGACAACTGTCTTTATTTTATGATAGCAGAGTTGACTCACAGATGGAGGAATATCTGATAGAAGAGAATATAAACACCACCAGCACAATGAGCTCATCAGCAAAGGTAGGGCCACAATAAAACATGTTTTTATTTAAATTAAGTACAAGTCCGGTTCATTTTTTCCTTTAGACAATGTTACCTGACTCACAGAAAATATCTGGTTGTTTGATTAAAAAAAGTCAAAGGTATAGGCCTGTGTACATAACTTTGAAGTTGACTTTAGTTATGACTCCCAAAGTGCATTTCTGCAAGAAACATCCAATCACCAAGCTTAAAATTCTGTTACACACAATTTTAAAATTCTGGGTCCTATTGTGGGTGAATTTAGCAGCTATAGTGCCATGTGTTGGTCTGAACTATACTGACAAATTGTTTTGAATTAGGTATCACTCTGAAGAATAATATCTATAATAAATACAAAAGAAATATGACTCATAAAAGGTATAGCAGTGGATATAAAGGAATGACATGATAAATCAATGGCAAGTATAGTAATAGTAAGTATAATACAACTATGACCAACAGACGGGCAGGCGTTTTTTTTTGCTATTAAAATGGTTCTTCGGGGGAATTAATTCCCTGCACCACAAAGGAGACAAAGCAAGTGGGTGTGTGTGTGTGTGTGTGTGTGTGTGTGTGTGTGTGTGTGTCTACTCATATTGAATGCAACTTCTACAAACAACTGCTCTCCTGTTGGTGATAATATCTTAAAAGTCCACAAGAGAGCGCTAAAGTCCTTCAAGTATCATAGTGTACACTGTTATTTATTGTTTGTCACGACATCCAAGTTGCCATATGGTATATAATGAATATTTAGACGACTGTACTTTTCTGACCTTACTATGTGGGACTTGTAATTCTTCTAAGCATTATTACTTTAAAATGATTTTTAAAGATGGTGGTACTGCATATTTCCAAACATATTTCCAAGCACAAACCAATTCATACTCATTTGGCCTGGTGGTTTTGGAGCAGCAGTTGCACTTTACCTGGTTGGTAGCACAGTCTTGTCTTTTATAGATGAGATTCTTTCTTCTGGTTTTCAAAGATAATGGTTAATCTACTGACGTTAAAGCCATACTATGAAAACGTATCAACTAAAAAAAGTGCAACAATCACGTTAAGTTTGGTCAATATTGAGATCACGATTACTTATTGACTTCGGAAACATATTAACATTAACATAATATAATATATAATAACTTCGTAATAATGAGACAGCAGTAGCAGTGGTTAAATTGGGCCGGGGCTCTCCGGGGTTCAGCACCGGCACATAAGCCTGCTCGTTTGTGTCCGGATGTGCCTGCTTGCAGTCAGTTGCCTACTGGAAATATGTCACCTTGCATTGAACCTTTTTTTTTTTTTACTTATCTTTCAAACACTAGATTTCTTGAACTTTAAATATAATTCAACTGAAAAACAAATTTAAAATGTATGTAAATAAAATATACAGTATAGGACAAAGTTTGGACACACCTTCTCATTCAATGCGTTTCCTTTATTTTCATGACTACTTTGCACACTCTTGGCATTCTCTTGATGAGCTTCAAGAGGTAGTCACCTGAAATGGTTTTCCAACAGTCTTGAAGGAGTTCCCAGAGATGCTTAGCACTATTTGGCCCTTTTGCCTTCACTCTGCGGTCCAGCTCACCCCAAACCATCTTGATTGGGTTCAGGTCCGGTGACTGTGGAGGCCAGGTCATCTGGCGCAGCACTCCATCACTCGCCTTCTTGGTCAAATAGCCCTTACACAGCCTGGAGGTGTGTTTGGGGTCATTGTCCTGTTGAAAAATAAATTATGGTCCAACTAAATGCAAACCGGATGGGATGGCATGTCGCTGCAGGATGCTGTGGTAGCAATGCTGGTTCAGTATGCCTTCAATTTTGAATAAATCCCCAACAGTGTCACCAGCAAAGCACCATCACACCTCCTCCTCCATGCTTCACGGTGGGAACCAGGCATGTAGAATCCATCCGTTCATCTTTTCTGCGTCGCACAAAGACACGGCGGTTGGAACCAAAGATCTCAAATTTTGGACTCATCAGACCAAAGCACAGATTTCCACTGGTCTAATGTCCATTCCTTGTGTTTCTTGGCCCAAACAAATCTCTTCTGCTTGTTGCCTCTCCTTAGCAGTGGTTTCCTAGCAGCTACTTGACCATGAAGGCCTGATTTGCGCAGTCTCCTCTTAACAGTTGTTCTAGAGATGTGTCTGCTGCTAGAACTCTGTGTGGCATTCATCTGGTCTCTAATCTGACCTGCTGTTAACTTGCGATTTCTGAGGCTGGTGACTCGGATAAACTTATCCTCAGCAGCAGAGGTGACTCTCGGTCTTCATTTCCTGGGGCGGTCCTCATGTGAACTAGTTTCATTGTAGCGCTTGATGTTTTTTGCGACTGCACTTGGGGACACATTCAAAGTTTTCGCAATTTTCCGGACTGACTGACCTTCATTTGTTAAAGTAATGATGGCCATTCGTTTCTCTTTACTTAGCTGATTGGCTCTTGTCATAATATGAATTCTAACCGTTGTCCAATAGGGCTGTCGGCTGTGTATCAACCTGACTTCTGCACAACACAACTGATGGTCCCAACCCCATTAATAAGGGAAAATATTCCACTAATTAACCCTGACAAGTTACACCTGTGAAGTGAAACCCATTTCAGGTGACTACTTCATGAAGCTCATTGAGAGAACACCAAGGGTTTGCAGCGCTATCAAAAAAGCAAAGGGTGGCTACTTTGAGGAATCTAAAATATAAAATTGCCCGTCTTCAGTTAGTCCAAAATGCTGCGGCCAGACTTATCTTTAACTGTCGCAAATATGACCATATCACTCCTATTCTTAAATCTCTACACTGGTTGCCCGTTCGACAGAGAATAGATTTCAAAATCCTTCTCTTTGTCTTCAAATCTTTAAATAACTTGGCTCCCGTTTACCTATCCGAACTCATTCATCCGTACACTCCTTCCAGAAGCCTAAGATCACACGACCAGGTTCTGCTGGTAGCCCCTCGTGCCAGACTAAAGCGGAGAGGGGAGCGCGCGTTTGCGGTGGCAGGGCCTCGTCTGTGGAACTCCCTGCCTTTAGAGATTAGAACAGCACCCAACCTTGCTATCTTCAAGTCGTTGGTAAAAACCTATTTATTCTCATTAGCGTATTGATTTTCCTCTTTGATTGGTCCTTCTTTTGTATATTTGAGTCAGTGTTCTAAGGCTGCTCTTAGCATTGTTGTTTTTATTTTGTGTTTTATGCTTTGTTTTGCTGGTTTTATGTTTTTATATGATTGCACTGTAAAGCACTTTGGTCTGTCTAACGGCTGTTTAAATGTGCTATATAAATAAATGAACTTGAACTTGAACTAAAATATAAGACATGTTTTCAGTTATTTCACACTTTTTTGTTAAGTACATAATTCGATGTGTTCATTCATAGTTTTGATGCCTTCAGTGAGAATCTACAATGTAAATAGTCATGAATAATAGTCAAATAGTCAAATAAGTACAAACAAACAAAATTGGACCCAAATGAATGTGTTGTGATGTTAGTGCACTTCCACAACCTACTGAAAACTCCTAAAATATATTTTTAATATATCAATATAATAAATATATATCAACATTAGACCACAATAAATTAGATCAAATATGTTGAAGTGTACTGCCACAACCTACTGAAAACTCTTAAACATGTATTCAACATTTTGGTAAACTATATTCAACATATTCCATGCAGCACAATAATCGTTTAATCTTGGTTTCATTATTGTTGGAAGCCAAAATTGTAATTAAGAAAAATATAAATTTGATTAATCGCCCAGCCCTAATGATAATATTGTAATATATTCCACAACAACACAATTGTCAGCATATGATTTTTATTGGACTGAGTGTAAGAAATGAGTTTACCTCTTCATTACATCAGAGCACAGACCTGCATTTTGATCAACAAGTCATCTTCATATATTGTATGTCATACAGGTGTAATGTGGATGTGCAGAGCTTTATATTGCTTTACTTGAAATTCTGAAATGATTCCAGCATGTCGTGTGTGTGAGCCTTAAAGCTACTGCTGAGTATTAACAACTACCACCTCCCCGTTAATTTTAAGCTGTGTGGTTTCCCAGTCGAAAACATTTCCTCTTGGTACTGTCTTCCCAGAGAACATGTCTTGGATCATGCGGTCTGAGAGGACGGAGTCCCACATATTAATATCACCGATCTCCCCAACAAAACTCTGCTTGGCATCAAATGAACCCAAGTAACTATCCGGATCTTGCCCGATGATAACCTTGCCTCCGGGTTGGACTGTGTGACCCCTCTTGTAAATTTTGGTCAAGCTTTTCCTCCCATCCATGAAGAGAGCGGCCGCACCTGAGCTGGAATCCCAGGTGACACACAGGTGGGTCTGCAGGGCGCCCGATCTCAGGGACTCGGAATAAAACCCCTTCTCCCGCCAGGTAAAAGGACAATCTAAATACACATATTCATAACAGTACAGAGGCTTTAACAATGCAACATTCAAATAACACACAGTTATTGTACTGTATTACCTTAATTGTGTGATCATATAAAACTATTTTTAATGTATTAACTCATGAATACATGTCAAAATTATTGGTAGCAGTAGTAATATTGCCGTTATGAGTATTAGCTAATTTTTATTTCAGTTGTTTCATTTGTAGTAGCAGTAGTATTGTAAGCAAAAGTAGATTAATCTTTGTAGTATCAGTACTTGTTGTAGTAGTGTCCTTCGTAGTAGCTGTAGTAGCAGAAGTATTGTAAATAGCAGTTGTAGTACTTCAGGGTTTTCCGCAGCACTTTGCAGTTAAGGCGGCCGCCTTAACAACACGTGCCTGCCGCCTTAACTAAGTCATCTAATGGCAACGCCAACCCTACCACCTTAGCTAACACATTTTATGCCTGAAACCTATGGCGTTATATATGTGTCACATTCCTGAGCGAGTAATTGTATGTTTTGAGCGCAGAGAACTATATTTTGCAAGCACATTCATTACATTTTGAACAGAAATTAACACTCGCAAAAAACGAATCAAAAGGTCAATCAGAATTGACCTTTTGATTCTGCGATTGGTTGGTTTTGTGGCACACTTGTAACGCTGTGAAAATCTGAGCGAGCGTGTCTAGAGTTGAGCACGCAGAGAGAAGAGGTTGAGAGTGAGGGAGACAGGACCGGAGCGCAGCAGCTTCTACCTGCGAGCAGAGAAAGACATGCAAATACATTTATTGTGCCCGAAATAGGTTTTTGTTTACTCAAACTAAATTATTTTTTGCGAGTGTTAATTTCTGTTCAAAATGTAATGTAATGTGCTTGCAAAATATAGTTCTCTGCGCTCAAAACATACAATTACTCGCTCAGGAATGTGACACATATATAACGCCATAGAAACCCTGTACTTGGTAGTAGTAGAATAGAATAGTCTTTATTGTCGTGGTACATGTATAACGAAATTGGATGCAGTCCTATCAGTGCAAAACATTTGCATCACTGAGGCTTAAAACACCATCGATCCCACTGTGCACACAGCACAGCGTCTCCAACTCTCCACCAAGGAGAGAAGACGGCAGGTGAAATTCACAAGTTCATGAAAAGTTGGTATCTATCTCGTGAACACCTTTACACAATCACACATTGACAATCACCAACCCAACTCTTAGCAAACAAGCGATTGTGCCTGCTTTAGAAAGTTAACTATTCGCAAGTTTGCGGTAAAATGCAGTTGGGCTGTCGAAGTCAAAACACTATATGTAGCAGCTGTGAATCAAATAAACGTATTATAAATAATGTTATGTCATTTTTTACTCTTACACTGAATGTTTGCTGCTTCAATCCAGATGAGTATTGAAAAGTATTTTCCGCGACTGAAAAAGGCACGTGTTGAGGATGAGGACCAGCCTGAACCGGAGGTATCAGTCTGAAACAGAGCTGAATAGTCCGCCAGTGTAAAAAGTTATGTTATTATTTTGTTTACTTTATTTGTTTTACAGTATTTTCAGGCTTCAACCAGTGAAAGACAGGGTCAGGGAGAGAAAGAGATAGATTCGTTAGGCATTGAAGTAGGAGAGGAGGACAGCATTCAACAGCGTGTCCTCCTCAGTTTTTGACCCCCCCCCCCCCCCCCCCCCCAGTAAAATTGGTAGATCACTAAATATTGTCAAATGTTAAATTCAGAATATCGGCGTTTGGTTGTGTCTACCTACCTGCCGTCCAGCTCACGCCACACATTCAGCTCGTCATAGTCTTGGGTCCGGTACGCAAACAGGATGATCTCCCGTTTACCAGTGAGCTCTGTAGCCACGCGCATGCACAGAGTGAAAGCCCTCAGGTTCAGGGGCTTCAGAGGGACCATCTCCACATAACTGGTACTCCAAGGGGAACACCAAGGACTTAATGATCCCACTCTCTGAGAGAAGAAAAACAAAAACATACAAGATATATTAGATGTGTTTATGTTCAAAATATATGTGCAATATGTGTATAATTCAGAAAAGGGTGGTTTTAAGTCGATTTTTTAAATAAATTCTAAAATGATAAAACACCGAGTAGAGGATGCCCATTTTTTTAAGCACTGTAGGCACTGTTTGCGACGATGCCAGTGTTAGCTAGCCTCGTGAGACCGTCCTGATCTCGCGAGCTCCAGTTTTCCACTCGCAGATCAGTCTGTCATCTTGAGGCAGAGAAAATCTGGAGCCGCTAGCCACTTGACCGGGCCAATCAGCGTTGGTTTTGAGGCGGGTTAGGTGGTGATAGACAGATGGTTTATCCAATCAGCTTACCAGTATTTTCAGACAGCGGTCCGGGAACCTGAAAGGGTGCCTTTTATTCCTAAATTCTCGTTACACAAACGGCAAATATCCTTTACCGACATGTTGCTTGCTTGCTGAGCTAACGAGCTATACTTTGCCTGCAGTAGCAGGGGCGGGCTTGTGGTTGTATTTTCATACGCTTCGTGGATCTGATTGGTTGATTTGGCCCGTCTATCACCAACATAGGTGATAGACAGATGCTTCATCCAATCAGCTAACCAGCATTTTCACCCCTTTCCAAAAGTTCTCCAACGGAAAGTTCCCAGATGGATATGCCGAGCAAATGCGAAGCAATCCATCTGGCGGAGTCAGGTTAAGTGTTAGCGGCATCGGTGGTGCGCCTCTTCCGGAACTGATGGGGGCAGTGTATACATATATATATATTGTCTATGAGTGTATACGCTTCACAGTGTTCCAGTCGATATATTCAGAACAAGGAGGTCACGAAGAAGTGGCCGAAGTCAAGTCACATCCGAGAGTCAACTCTACCCAACCTAAAAAACGGCATGTTCACTGCAAACTCATGGTCCTCTTTCCGATATACAGCCCCCCTCTCTTGGCTTCAAATAACTCCGTTGTCGGCTACGGCCGCTGAACAGGCTACACGTTGTAAACAGCCGTGGCCCGCTTGCCTGCTCTTTAGGTAACGTTAGCCGTTAGCAGGGTTAGCATGGCGGCGTTAGCCACGGTTAGCCAGGACCAGTCGGGATCACTTTACTGGCAGTGTTTCAATTGTTTTTGCGAGTAACCAACTCGGGTACTCTAGCTATAAAATTCAATGTGAGTACACAAAATGACAAAATGCCCGTCCCATGTAGCTATCTGTGATAAATTAGCCTGAAGCTAATGCTTAGCTACGTGTTCAGGAGTACATTATCCATCTCGGCGTCCTTTTGGACTCCAAGCTGCCAATCTTTACCTGGGGTTTGTAACGTCTCTGGTCGTGCAACTGTTAGAAACACTTGTTTTTGCACTGTACCTTTTGAAAAGATGACTGCAAGTCTGAATGTGTCTGGGGACACTAGTTGTTGCACTATGACCATTCATTGGTCACTATGACCCTTAATTTCTTATGTGTAAAAGCAACACAACTAAAGCCTAATTTGTATGCAACTTAATTGTCTGCACTTGTCAATGTAAATACTTCTCCTTCGGATTTTATTTCTTATGCACCTCATCTACTAGCAGCAGAGTTTCTGTCCAGCTACCGATTAACACTTTCTTGATTCATCAATCCTTTTGTCTAGAATACAGGAAAAAAAATGAAGTTTCCAGACCCTATGGTCATGTCTTAAAATATCTTGTTTTATCCAACTAAAAGTCCAAAATCCCAAAAAATTCAGTTATTATTACTACTACTACTATAGAAAACTGTCAAACAGAAGAAAAATAAATTGCATTTCAACTGGAAAGACAGATTTTTTAAAACCATTTTAAAACCATTTATTTTCTCTTCATCAACCTCTTGATTAATGGACTAATCGTTTTTGCTCTAGTTAAATTTGCAGACCAGTACCCCTAAATTAAAAACAAAACATTAAATGTATACTTTTTATTTATGCACAGGTATGCACATAAAGACACAAGAGAAAAGAAAGATATACAATTACCGGCCAAGGAGACAGCAACAAGGAACAGGACGGCGTAAAGTCTCATTTTGTCTGAGCAAACCTGCAGAAAAAAAGACTTTACTCTTTAACTCATTCCACATATAATGCTATTTTAAGTTATATGCAGTGTCAGTAGTTTTTATAAAGATATAATAGTACAATGAAGCTGTAAACATACTGTGCTGCTGTGAAGGCCCTGCTGCAGACAGTCTGAACACCGAGACCAAAACTGGATAAAAGATCAAACTAAAAGCAAGAATATGATCTGTGCTCCTATTCTATTGGCTGACACATTTATTATCTGCCAATGAGATTCCCAAATCTTGCTACCTCCCCCATTCACCCCTACACTCTCTTGGACCAAACTCAGTGTTTTCACAGACCCCTGTGCCATAGTGCTTGGGAAAACTATTAAAACACAGACACACTGTTGAACTGAACCACACTTTTTGTAGTTTATTGTAGTTTATTTTGACTCAATTCCACATACACACAGAATGGACTTTTTGAACTTTTTAGCCAACATAAACTAGAAGTTTAATTTATAGTCCTCCATTTTTAACATGCACGTCCCCATGACAATTGGGAAACTCCATCTCCTGAGAAAGATTGTGTCAAATGATCAAAAGCTGCAAACATACTGTTGGGGACCAAGAGTCTGGTTAAACCTGATTTTAACCAAAAGGCCTCAGATTAAACTGACCTCTGGATACAGGGCACACATGTGCTCAGAGACAAAGGAACAAATGGCTCAGACTGAGCTGACTGCAGAGACAAAGGATATTGGCCTGTATGTAAACTCCAAAGCCTGGTTAATTCACACCTCTATGCGAAGTGCCAGCCAGAAGGGAAACGCCTCACAACTGGCAGGAAGTTAAAGGACTACAGGACTGTAGTTTTTCACCCTGTCAAGAGTTTCAAGTCTTCCTATTGGTTCAGCGGGACCATAAAAACAGCATGGGGCCTTAACCTATAAATAACCTGACCCTAGGAAACTCCCTCGTCTTCGCTTGCAACTCACGTTGCTAACAGGAGGCGCGCCAGCGCTTGTGCTCAACTTCTATTTTCTGGAGAAAGTGGATTTAATTTCTGAGGATCCTATGAAAAACGCACCAGTGTTTTTCATAACTGCAGTGAGAAGGAAACAACGTTTTTCTTCTCAAAGTCAACCAAACTCTTCCCCTTACTGCCTTTTTGGAGGGAGTTTCTCCGTGGCCCTGACGAGCGCCCGAGACCCGTTCTGTTTCATTTCTGTGGAAATCGATGGACAGGAATAAACGGACTGAACACACCGTAAGGAGGCTTACGTCTGGGCAGAGATAAGTAGTGTGTTTATTAATGAGCAAAGGGTTCGCTACCACTTGTTGCCATTAATGTGATCTGATTTAATCACGTACTGATCCATATGTGATTATTAATCTGTTCTGTGAATGTATACTGATCCCTATACTGTTTGATTTATGTTGTGTTAAGTAGCTGGGTTAAAACCGTAATTGCTATCTGCTAACTCCTTTCAGGAGTTTTAATTACTGTCTGCGATAGAATCGCGAAAATCAGCTGTTAGCTACTGGAGTGGGTACAGACCCGTCGCCAGACCTCAGTCTTAAGGGGGGCATATGAAATACATGGGGGGGCACAATTATTTAGCATACAGTATATTTAAAATAATCATATAGGCCTACTCTTGTTATACTATTCACACGTAATCATCAAGTTTAACATAACCAACAGCAATATGACCAGGTAGCCTATATAGCCTACAACACATTACATAGAAGCAATGGTATGAATATCCATAAAACACTTGACTATACAACATATTAGATGTAACACCAGAAGCATCTCTCAAACATTGCATTTTAAAGCAGTCAACAGAAGGATATGCATTGCTATTCATGTGCCATGAGACACACACGCAGGCACGCACGCACACACGCACGCACAGAGACTTTGAACCTACCGGTACTTTGAGTGGAGGCAGCCTGTCCTCTCTCCAGTCCCTCCTGTCATTTGAAGCTGCATGCTTATTTAAGCCCTTGTCTGTAAATCTTAAACCCCTTAATGAAGAAGGTCGCGTCCGATGATACAGATGTGAATTTCCTTTTCCACCGAGTAGCCTACGCAAGTCAGTCTCTGTTCAAATACCAGCTAGAGGAAAATTATCGTTTTTTTTTTAACCAAACAATTTGACTGGATATTTCCTCAACACAACCTGTTTGGGTTTGTCCGTCACACCCCCTGATTCAACAGTTAGTTGTGGCCCAAATGCTGCCCCAGTCGCAGTTGCACTTGACCTGCAGGTCCTGCCAGGCCCAGGGTCGGGCTCCACGGAGCTACTAGCATCAGGCTCAGACTGTCGTCCAGGGGCTCCTTCTCCAACGACAACATCAGGAGGCGTCGGTGTCGTATCCAATTTGGCAGAGGAGAATGTTGGTGGGCTTTTCAACCAGTTACGGATATCCATGACGAACTGACGCGAGTAAAAGCCGGTGAAAACTCATCCAGCTTTCAAAAATGTGCGGTAACTGTTGAGCTGACGTAGGCTACGTCACGTCGTAGCCTAACTTTCTTTTTAGTAAGGCCGTGATAGGCTGTTGCAGTGTAGATTCCCATCAATCAAACTAAAATCACACCATTGTTTATTTATATTTTTTATGTTTTAATGATAAAGAATGCAACATTAATGCAACACAAAATTAGCAACTGTTATAATATAAAATTAAAGTAATGTTTTTAAGAGGTCTGTGCCTCAAGTGGGGGGGCACAAGCATTTTTGGGGGCGGGCCCGGCCCCCTATGGCCCGCCCATAGCGACGGGTGTGAGTGGGTATAGTGACGTTTTCCTCAGCAAAACCAAAAAGTCTCGGGCTGTCCGAACTAAACGTTAGCCCAGACCTGAGTAGCTGAGGGGAACTGGGTCATTATCCATAACTGGGATCAGAGTGCCTCTTTTCTTTACTCTTCTCCTCTTTCTTCTTTTACTAACACACACACACGACACAGGCTAGCCGCGTATCTCCCGAGCTAACGCGGTAGGCTAGCTTCACACCTGGAGTCGGCATCACTTTGTACAGAGCTAACACATGAGCTACCATACCGGCTAAGCTTGCGCGTTGCTTAGCAACCCCAGGCTTCTTCGGCCCCTGCCCGTGAACCCAGCACCACTACCGCCCTCTTGAGGCTAAATAGTCAGTGTTGGGGAGTAACGGAATACATGTAACGGCGTTACGTATTCAGAATACTAATAATGAGTAACTGTATTCCGTTACAGTTACAATTTAAATAGTTGGTATTTAGAATACAGTTACATTGTTAAAATCAATGGATTACATGACGATACTTCTCTGTTTCACGAGTTTATTCACTCTGAATAAATTAAGGCAACTCTATCGCATTTTCCAGAAGCCCCGATATGAAATCGAAAAAAATTGCTCCGTGATCAGTCACAATGGAGTCGGAACCGGCACGACAGAGCCAGGGCAGCAATAAGTTTCTATCTTGGAAATTCAAACAGCATTTCACATTAAAGAACGAACAGGGAGATTGAAATATAAATGTGCAGTGTAGCCTCTGCTTGCCAGCAACCAACCTCCTTTCAGCGTCCAAAGTACTCCACCTCCAACCTGAAGAAGCATCTTAAAGTAAGTTATTTTTTTAATTAGCCAAGGGTAGTCGTCTGCTGTAGTTTTACTGGTCACCTTGCTATTTTAACATTGACGTGGGACTTTACATTCTCCTTGGTGCTGATTTACTAGCTCCAGAGCCGTTTAAAGACTGACTAGCCCCGTTTGACATGTTAACTAACGTTAGCTAAAATT
>JABUOV010000666.1:0-17393 GCA_025617405.1 Perca schrenkii
TAACTTTTTTTATCACTTTTTTTCAACATGCTATACTATGACGTTTTTATCACTTTTATCTTTATGACTTTATATCACTTTTATCGAAATGCTGTACTATGACTTTTTTATCACTTTTTTCTAAATTACATTTTTATCACTTTTTTCAACATGCTATATTAAGTCTTTTTTATCACTTTTTTCTACATACAATACTATGACTTTTTCAACATACAATACTATGACTTTTTTCGACATGCTATAATATGACTATTGTTGACAGACTATACTATGACTTTTTATTACTTTTTTCGACATGCTATACTATGACTTTTTTGACATGCTATAATATGACTATTGTTGACAGACTATACTATGACTTTTTATTACTTTTTTCGACATGCTATACTATGCCTTTTTTCGACATGCTATACTATGCCTTTTTCTCCATCCATCCATCTTCGTCCGCTTATCCGGTGTCGGGTCGCGGGGGGAGCAGCTCCAGCAGGGGGCCCCAAACTTCCCTTTCCCGAGCAACATTAACCAGCTCCGACTGGGGGATCCCGAGGCG
This sequence comes from Perca schrenkii, assembly GCA_025617405.1. Classification (NCBI taxonomy): domain Eukaryota; kingdom Metazoa; phylum Chordata; class Actinopteri; order Perciformes; family Percidae; genus Perca; species Perca schrenkii. Next base: position 551 of record JABUOV010000666.1, read on the forward strand.
TTCCCAGGCCAGGTTAGAGATATAATCCCTCCACCTAGTCCTGGGTCTTCCCCGAGGCCTCCGCCCAGCTGGACGTGCCTGGAACACCTCCCTAGGGAGGCGCCCAGGGGGCATCCTTACCAGATGCCCGAACCACCTCAACTGGCTCCTTTCGACGCAAAGGAGCAGCGGCTCTACTCCGAGCTCCTCACGGATGACTGAGCTTCACCCTATCTCTAAGGGAGACGCCAGCCACCCTCCTGAGGAAACCCATTTCGGCCGCTTGTACCCTGGATCTCGATCTTTCGGTCATGACCCAGCCTTCATGACCATAGGTGAGGGTAGGAACAAAAACTGACCGGTAGATCGAGAGCTTTGCCTTCTGGCTCAGCGCTCTTTTCGTCACAACGGTGCGATAGATGGAATGTAATACCGCACCCGCTGCGCCGATTCTCCGACCACCTCCCGCTCCATTGTCCCCTCACTCGCGAACAAAACCCCAAGGTACTTGAACTCCTTCACTTGGGGTAAGGACTCATTCCCTACCTGGAGAAGGCATTCCATCGGTTTCCTGCTGAGAACCATGGCCTCCGATTTAGAGGTGCTGATCCTCATCCCAACCGCTTCACACTCGGCTGCGAACCGATCCAGTGAGTGCTGAAGGTCACAGGCCGATGATGCCATCAGGACCACATCATCTGCAAAGAGCAGCGATGAGATCCCCAGCCCACCGAACTGCAACCCTCCCCCATCCCGACTACGCCTCGATATCCTGTCCATAAATATTACAAACAGGATTGGTGACAAAGCGCAGCCCTGGCGGAGGCCAACCTCACCCGAAATACGTCCGACTTACTGCCGAGAACCCGGACACAACTCTCACTTTGGTCGTACAGAGATTGGATGGCCCTGAGTAGAGACCCCCTCACCCCATACTCCCGCAGCAGCTCCCACAGTATCTCCCGGGGACCCGGTCATACGCCTTCTCCAAATCCACAAAACACATGTAGACCGGTTGGGCATACTCCCAGGCCCCCTCCAGGATCCTTGCGAGAGTAAAGAGCTGGTCCGTTGTTCCACGACCAGGACGGAATCCGCATTGTTCCTCTTCAATCTGAGGTTCGACTATCGGCCGAACCCTCCTTTCCAGCACCTTGGAGTAGACTTTACCAGGGAGGCTGAGAAGTGTGATACCCCTGTAATTGGCACACACCCTCTGGTCCCCCCTTTTTAAAAAAGGGGGAACCACCACCCCAGTCTGCCACTCCTTTGGCACTGTTCCAGACTTCCACGCAATGTTGAAGAGACGTGTCAACCAGGACAGCCCCTCCACACCCAGAGCCTTGAGCATTTCCGGACGGATCTCATCAATCCCAGGGGCTTTGCCACTGTGTAGTTGTTTGACTACATCAGTGACCTCCGCCTGGGAAATCGACGACAATCCCCCGTCATCCTCCAGCTCTGCCTCTAACATAGAGGGCGTATTAGTCGGATTCAGGAGTTCCTCAAAGTGCTCCTTCCACCGCCCTATTACCTCCTCAGTTGAGGTCAACAGTGTCCCATCCTTACTGTACACAGCTTGGATGGTTCCCCGCTTCCCCTCCTGAGGTGGCGAACAGTTTTCCAGAAGCACTTTGGTGCCGACCGAAAGTCCTTCTCCATGTCTTCTCCGAACTTCTCCCACACCCGCTGCTTTGCCTCTTTCACGGCAGAGGCTGCAGCCCTTCGGGCCCTTCGGGTACCCTGCAACTGCCTCCGGAGTCCTCTGGGATAACATATCCCGGAAAGACTCCTTCTTCAGTTGGACGGCTTCCCTGACCACCGGTGTCCACCACGGTGTTCGTGGGTTACCGCCCTTGAGGCACCTAAGACCCTAAGACCACAGCTCCCCGCCGCAGCTTCAGCAATGGAAACTTTGAACATTGTCCACTGGGTTCAATGCCCCCCAGCCTCCACAGGGATGCACGAAAAGCTCCGCTGGAGGTGCGAGTTGAAAGTCCGTTGGACAGGGGCCTCCTCCAGACGTTCCCAATTTACCCGCACTACACGTTTGGGCTTACCAGGTCTGTCCAGAGTCTTCCCCCACCCCCTGACCCAACTCACCACCAGATGGTGATCGGTTGACAGCTCTGCCCCTCTCTTCACCCGAGTGTCCAAAACATACGGCCTCAGATCAGATGAAACGATTATAAAATCGATCATTGACCTTCGGCCTAGGGTGCTCTGGTACCAGGTACACTTATGAGCATCCCTATGTTCGAACATGGTGTTTGTTATAGACAATCCATGACTAGCACAGAAGTCCAACAACAAACAACCACTCTGGTTTAGATCAGGGAGGCCGTTCCTCCCAATCACGCTCTCCATGTGTCTCCATCATTGCCCACGTGCGCGTTGAAGTCCCCCCAGCAGAACAATGGAGTCCCCCACTGGCGCCCCCATGCAGGACTCCACTCAAGGTCTCCAAGAAGGCCGAATACTCCGAACTCCTGTTTGGTGCATATGCACAAACAACAGTCAGAGTTTTCCCCCCCACCACCCGCAGGCGTAGGGAGGCGACCCTCTCGTCCCACCCGGGGTAAACTCCAACGTAGCGGCGCTTAGCCGGGGGCTTGTTAGTATCCCCACACCCGCCCGGCGCCGCACACCCTGAGCAACTCCGGAGAAGAAAAGAGTCCAGCCCCTATCCAGGAGTACGGTTCCAGAACCGAGACTATGCGTAGAGGTAAGCCCCCACCAGATCTAACCGGTAGCGCTCCACCTCCCGCACCAGTTCCGGCTCCTTCCCCACAGAGAGGTGACGCTCCACGTCCCCCAAAGCCAGCGCCTGCTGCCCGGGTCTGGTCCGTCGAGGCCCCCTGACCTTCACTGCCACCCATGTGGCAGCGCACCCGACCCCAGCGGTTCCTCCCACAGGTGGTGGGCCCATGGGATGGAGACAGAGGTGCCACGTAGCTTGTTCGGGCTGTGCCCGGCCGGGCTCCGTGGCAAACCCGGCCACCAGGCGTCGCCGAAGAGCCCTCCGTCTGGGCCTGGCTCCAGACGGGGGCCCCGGGCTTCCTCCGGGCAGGGTCACTCTATCCCTTCCTCGTTCTGTCATGGGGTTTTTGAACCATTCTTTGTCTGGCCCCTCACCTGAGACCACTTTGCCTTGGGAGACCCTACCAGGAGCACAAAGCTCCAGACAACACAGCCCTCAGGTTCACAGAGACACCCAAACCTCTCCACCACGATAAGGTGATGGTGCCTTTTTCTGACATGCTATAATATGACTATTGTTGACAGACTATACTATGACTTTTTATTACTTTTTTCGACATGCTATACTATGCCTTTTTTTGACATGCTATAATATGACTATTGTTGAGAGACTATACTATGACTTTTTATTACTTTTTTCAACATGCTGTACTATGACTTTTTTATCACTTTTTTCTAAATTTTTTCGACATACTATACTATGTCTTTTTTAAAGCCTTTTTTCAACATGCTATAATAGGTCTTTTTTATCACTTTTTTCAACATACTACACTATGACTTTTTTAACATACTATACTATGACTTTTTTTCTACATGCTATAATTTGACTATTGTTGACAGACTATACAATGACTTTTTATTACTTTTTTCGACATGCTATACTATGACTTTTTTCGACATGTTATAGTATGACTTCATCACTTTTTACGACATACTATACTATGTCTTTTTATCACTTTTTTCTACATACACTATGACTTTTTCAACATACTATACTATGCCTTTTTTTGACATGCTATAATATGACTATTGTTGACAGACTATACTATGACTTTTTATTACTTTTTTCAATATTCTGTACTATGCCTTTTTTTGACATGCTATAATATGACTATTGTTGACAGACTAAACTATGACTTTTTATTACTTTTTATAAATTACTTTTTTATAAATTTTTTCGACATACTATACTATGTCTTTTTTAAAGCCTTTTTTCAACATGCTATAATAGGTCTTTTTTATCACTTTTTTCTACATACAATACTATGACTTTTTCAACATACTATACTATGACTTTTTTTGACATGCTATAATATGACTATTGTTGACAGACTATACTATGCCTTTTATTACTTTTTTCGACATGCTGTACCATGACTTTTTTATCACTTTTTTCTAAATTACTTTTTTGTAAAATTTTTCGACATATTATACTATGTCTTTTTTAAAGCCTTTTTTCAACATGCTATACTAGGTCTTTTTATCAACTTTTTTCTACATACAATACTATGACTTTTTTAACATACTATACTATGACTTTTTTCGACATGCTATAATATGAATATTGTTGACAGACTATACAATGACTTTTTATTACTTTTTTCGACATACAATACTATGACTGTTTTATAACTTTTTCTACATACAATACTAAGACTTTTTTATCACTTTTTTTACATACAATACTATGACTTTTTTTGACATGCTATAATATGACTATTGTTGACAGACTATACTATGACTTTTTATTACTTTTTTCGACATGCTATACTATGACTTTTTATTACTTTTTTCGACATGCTATACTATAACTTTTGTCGACATGTTATAGTATGACTTAATCACTTTTTACGACATACTATACTATGTCTTTTTATCACTTTTTTCAACATGCTATACTATGTCTTTTTTATCACTTTTTTCTACATACACTATGACTTTTCAACATTCTATACTATGCCTTTTTTTGACATGCTATAATATGACTATTGTTGACAGACTATACTTAGACTTTTTATTACTTTTTTCGACATGCTATACTATGCCTTTTTTTGACATGCTATAATATGACTATTGTTGAGAAACTATACTATGACTTTTTATTACTTTTTTTGACATGCTGTACTATGACTTTTTTAACACTTTTTATAAATTACTTTTTCATAAATTTTTTCGACATACTATACTATGTCTTTTTTAAAGCCTTTTTTCAACATGCTATAATAGGTCTTTTTTATCACTTTTTTCTACATACAATACTATGACTTTTTTAACATACTATACTATGACTTTTTTTCTACATGCTATAATTTGACTATTGTTGACAGACTATACAATGACTTTTTATTACTTTTTTCGACATGCTATACTATGACTTTTTTCGACATGTTATAGTATGACTTCATCACTTTTTACGACATACTATACTATGTCTTTTTATCACTTTTTTCTACATACACTATGACTTTTTCAACATACTATACTATGCCTTTTTTTGACATTCTATAATATGACTATTGTTGACAGACTATACTATGACTTTTTATTACTTTTTTCAATATTCTGTACTATGCCTTTTTTTGACATGCTATAATATGACTATTGTTGACAGACTAAACTATGACTTTTTATTACTTTTTTCGACATGCTATACTATGCCTTTTTTCGACATACTATACTATGCCTTTTTTGACATGCTATAATATGACTATTGCTGACAGACTATACTATGACTTTTTCATCACTTTTTTTTATATGCTATACTATGACATTTTATCACTTTTTTCAACATGCTATACTATGTCTTTTTTATCACTTTTTTCTACATACACTATGACTTTTTCAACATACTATACTATGCCTTTTTTTGACTTGCTATAATATGACTATTGTTGACAGACTATACTATGCCTTTTTATTACTTTTTTCAACATACTATACTATGCCTTTTTTGACATGCTATAATACGACTATTGCTGACAGACTATACTATGACATTTTTCATCACTTTTTTCAACATGCTATACTATGACATTTTTATCACTTTTGTGTTTATGACTTTATATCACTTTTTTCGAAATGCTGTACTATGACTTTTTTATCACTTTTTTCTAAATTACTTTTTATACATTTTTTCGACATACTATACTATGTCTTTTTTATCACTTTTTTCAACATGCTATACTTGGTCTTTTTTATCACTTTTTTCTACATACAATACTACGACGTCGACTTTTTTCGACATGCTACAATATAACTATTGTTGAGAGACTATACTATGACTTTTTATTACTTTTTTCGACATGCTGTACTATGACTTTTTTCGACATGCTATACTAGGACTTTGTATTACTTTTTTCGACATGCTATACTATGCCTTTTTTTGACATGCTATAATATGACTATTGTTGAGAGACTATACTATGACTTTTCATTACTTTTTTCGACATGCTGTACTATGAGTTTTTTATCACTTTTTATAAATTACTTTTTTATAAATTTTTTCGACATACTATACTATGTCTTTTTTAAAGCCTTTTTTCAACATGCTATAATAGGTCTTTTTTATCACTTTTTTCTACATACAATACTATGACTTTTTCAACATACTATACTATGACTTTTTTTGACATGCTATAATATGACTATTGTTGACAGACTATACTATGACTTTTTATTACTTTTTTCGACATGCTATACTATGCCTTTTGTTGACATGCTATAATATGACTATTGTTGACAGACTATACTATGCCTTTTATTACTTTTTTCGACATGCTGTACCATGACTTTTTTATCACTTTTTTCTACATACACTATGACTTTTCAACATTCTATACTATGCCTTTTTCTGGCATGCTATAATATGACTATTGTTGACAGACTATACTATGACTTTTTATTACTTTTTTCGACATGCTACACTATGCCTTTTTACGACATACTATACTATGTCTTTTTATAACTTTTTTCAACATACAATACTATGACTTCTTCAACATGCTATACTATGCCTTTTTTGACATGCTATAATATGACTATTGTTGACAGACTATACTATGACTTTTTATTACTTTTTTCGACATACAATACTATGCCTTTTTTTGACATGCTATAATATGACTATTGTTGACAGACTATACTATGACTTTTTATTACTTTTTTCGACATACAATACTATGCCTTTTTTTGACATGCTATAATATGACTATTGTTGAGAAACTATACTATGACTTTTTATTACTTTTTTCGACATGCTGTACTATGACTTTTTTATCAATTTTTATAAATTACTTTTTTATAAAAAAAATTTCGACATACTATACTATGTCTTTTTAAAAGCCTTTTTTCAACATGCTATAATATGTCTTTTTTGTCACTTTTTTCTACATACAATACTATGAATTTTTTAACATACTGTACTATGACTTTTTTTCTACATGCTATAATATGACTATTGTTGACAGTCTATACTATGACTTTTTATTACTTTTTTCGACATGCTATACTATGCCTTTTTTCGACATGCTATACTATGCCTTTTTTCGACATGCTATAATATGACTATTGCTGACAGACTATACTATGACTTTTTATTACTTTTTTCGACATGCTATACTATGCCTTTTTTCGACATGCTATACTATGCCTATTTTTGACATACTATGATATGACTATTGTTTACAGACTATACTATGACTTTTTATTACTTTTTTCGACATGCTATAATATATCTTTTTTATCACTTTTTTCTATATACACTATGACTTTTCGACATACTATACTATGCCTTTTTCTGGCATGCTATAATATGACTATTGTTGACAGACTATACTATGACTTTTTATTACTTTTTTCAATATTCTATACTATGCCTTTTTTTGACATGCTATACTATGCCTATTTTTGACATGCTATAATATGACTATTGTTGACAGACTATACTATGACTTTTTATTACTTTTTTCAATATTCTATACTATGCCTTTTTTTGACATGCTATAATATGACTATTGTTGACAGACTATACTATGACTTTTTATTACTTTTTTCGACATGCTATACTATGACTTTTGTCGACATGTTATAGTATGACTTCATCACTTTTTACGACATACTATACTATGTCTTTTTATCACTTTTTTCTACATACACTTACTTTTTCAACATACTATACTATGCCTTTTTTTGACATTCTATAATATGACTATTGTTGACAGACTATATTATGACTTTTTATTACTTTTTTCAATATTCTGTACTATGCCTTTTTTTGACATGCTATAATATGACTATTGTTGACAGACTATACTATGACTTTTTATTACTTTTTTCGACATGCTACACTATGTCTTTTTATAACTTTTTTCAACATGCTATACTAGGTCTTTTTCATCACTTTTTTCTACATACAATACTATGACTTCTTCAACATGCTATACTATGCCTTTTTTGAAATGCTATAATATGACTATTGTTGACAGACTATACTATGACTTTTTATTACTTTTTTCGACATACAATACTATGCCTTTTTTTTACATGCTATAATATGACTATTGTTGAGAAACTATACTATGACTTTTGATTACTTTTTTCGACATGCTGTACTATGACTTTTTTATCACTTTTTATAAATTACTTTTTTATAAAAAACATTTCGACATACTATACTATGTCTTTTTTAAAGCCTTTTTTCAACATGCTATAATAGGTCTTTTTTATCACTTTTTTCTACATACAAAACTATGACTTTTTTAACATACTGTACTATGACTTTTTTTCTACATGCTATAATATGACTATTGTTGACAGACTATACTATGACTTTTTATTACTTTTTTCGACATGCTATACTATGCCTTTTTTCGACATGCTATACTATGACTTTTGTCGACATGTTATAGTATGACTTCATCACTTTTTACGACATACTATACTATGTCTTTTTATCACTTTTTTCAACATGCTATACTATGTCTTTTTTATCACTTTTTTCTACATACACTATGACTTTTTCAACATACTATACTATGCCTTTTTTTGACATGCTATAATATGACTATTGTTGACAGACTATACTATGACTTTTTATTACTTTTTTCGACATGCTACACTATGCCTTTTTACGACATACTATACTATGTCTTTTTATCACTTTTTTCAACATGCTATACTATGTCTTTTTTATCACTTTTTTCTACATACAATACTATGACTTTTTCAACATACTATACTATGCCTTTTTTGACATGCTATAATATGACTATTGTTGACAGACTATACTATGACTTTTTATTACTTTTTTCGACATGCTATACTATGCCTTTTTTTGACATGCTATAATATGACTATTGTTGACAGACTATACTATGACTTTTTCATCACTTTTTTTGATATGCTATACTATGCCTTTTTCGACATACTATACTAGGACTTTTTCAAAATGCTAAAGTATGACTTTTTTATCACTTTTTTCAACATGCTATACTATGACGTTTTTATCACTTTTATCTTTATGACTTTATATCACTTTTTTCGAAATGCTGTACTATGACTTTTTTATCACTTTTTTCTAAATTACATTTTTATCACTTTTTTCAACATGCTATACTAGGTCTTTTTTATCACTTTTTTCTACATACAATACTATGACTTTTTCAACATACAATACTATGACTTTTTTCGACATTCTATAATATGACTATTGTTGACAGACTATACTATGACTTTTTATTACTTTTTTCGACATGCTATACTATGCCTTTTTTCGACATGCTATACTATGACTTTTGTCGACATGTTATAGTATGACTTCATTACTTTTTACAACATACTATACTATGTCTTTTTATCACTTCTTTCAACATGCTATACTATGTCTTTTTATTACTTTTTTCTACTTGCTGTACTATGACTTTTTTATCACTTTTTATAAATTACTTTTTTATAAATTTTTTCGACATACTATACTACGTCTTTTTTAAAGCCTTTTTTCAACATGCTATAATAGGTCTTTTTATCACTTTTTTCTACATACTATACTATGACTTTTTTAACATACTATACTATGACTTTTTTTCTACATGCTATAATTTGACTATTGTTGACAGACTATACAATGACTTTTTATTACTTTTTTCGACATGCTATACTATGACTTTTTTCGACATGTTATAGTATGACTTCATCACTTTTTACGACATACTATACTATGTCTTTTTTATCACTTTTTTCTACATACACTATGACTTTTTCAACATACTATACTATGCCTTTTTTTGACATTCTATAATATAACTATTGTTGACAGACTATACTATGACTTTTTATTACTTTTTTCAATATTCTGTACTATGCCTTTTTTTGACATGCTATAATATGACTATTGTTGACAGACTATACTATGACTTTTTATTACTTTTTTTGACATGCTATACTATGCCTTTTTTCGACATGCTATACTATGCCTTTTTTTGACATGCTATAATATGACTATTGTTGACAGACTATACTATGACTTTTTATTACTTTTTTCGACATGCTATACTATGCCTTTTTTTGACATGCTATAATATGACTATTGCTGACAGACTATACTATGACTTTTTCATCACTTTTTTCAACATGCTATACTATGACATTTTTATCACTTCTGTCTTTATGACTTTATATCATTTTTTTCGAAATGTTGACTATGACTTTTTTATCACTTTTTCTAAATTACTTTTTTATACATTTTTTCGACATACTATACTATGACTTTTTTATCACTTTATTCAACATGCTATACTTGGTCTTTTTTATCACTTTTTTTTACATACAATACTACGACTTCGACTTTTTTCAACATGCTATAATATGACTTTTTATTACTTTTTTCGACATGCTATACTATGCCTTTTTTGACATGCTATAATATGACTATTGCTGACAGACTATACTATAACTTTTTTATCACTTTTTTTGACATGCTATACTATGCCTTTTTCGACATACTATACTAGGACTTTTTCAAAATGCTAAAGTATGACTTTTTTATCACTTTTTTTCAACATGCTATACTATGACGTTTTTATCACTTTTATCTTTATGACTTTATATCACTTTTATCGAAATGCTGTACTATGACTTTTTTATCACTTTTTTCTAAATTACATTTTTATCACTTTTTTCTACATACAATACTATGACTTTTTCAACATACTATACTATGACTTTTTTTGACATGCTATAATATGACTATTGTTGACAGACTATACTATGACTTTTAATTACTTTTTTCGACATGCTATACTATGCCTTTTTTTGACATGCTATACTATGCCATTTTTTGACATACTATAATATGACTATTTATGACAGACTATACTATGACATTTTATTACTTTTTTCGACATGCTATACTATGCCTTTTTTGACATGCTATAATATTACTATTATTGACAGACTATACTATGACTTTTTATTACTTTTTTCGACATACTATACTATGCCTTTTTTTGACATGCTATAATATGACTATTGTTGACAGACTATACTATGACTTTTTATTACTTTTTTCGACATGCTACACTATGCCTTTTTACGACATACTATACTATGTCTTTTTATCACTTTTTTCAACATGCTATACTAGGTCTTTTTTATCAATTTTTTCTACATACAATACTATGACTTGTTCAACATACTATACTATGACTTTTTTTGACATGCTATAATATGACTATTGTTGACAGACTATACTATGATATTTTTATTACTTTTTTCGACATGCTATACTATGCCTTTTTTCGACATGCTATACTATGTCTTTTTATCACTTTTTTCAACATGCTATACTATGTCTTTTTTATCACTTTTTTCTACATACACTATGACTTTTTCAACATACTATACTATGCCTTTTTCTGACATTCTATAATATGACTATTGTTGACAGACTATACTATGACTTTTTATTACTTTTTTCGACATGCTATACTATGCCTTTTTTGACATGCTATAATATGACTATTGCTGACAGACTATACTATGACTTTTTATTACTTTTTTCGACATGCTATACTATGCCTTTTTTGACATGCTATAATATGACTATTGTTGACAGACTATACTATGACTTTTTATTACTTTTTTCGACATGCTATACTATGCCTTTTTTCGACATGCTATACTATGACTTTTTTCGACATGTTATAGTATGACTTCATCACTTTTTACGACATACTATACTATGTCTTTTTATCACTTTTTCAACATGCTATACTATGTCTTTTTTATCACTTTTTTCTACATACACTATGACTTTTTCAACATACTATACTAAGCCTTTTTTTGACATGCTATAATATGACTATTGTTGACAGACTATACTATGACTTTTTATTACTTTTTTCGACATGCTATACTATGCTTTTTTTGACATGCTATAATATGACTATTGCTGACAGACTATACTATGACCTTTTCATCACTTTTTTTGATATATATGGCACAGCACTGGAATGGTTCAGGTCCTACCTGTCACATCGGACTTTCTGTGTCGGCCTTGATGACTCGGTATCCTCCACTGCTCCTCTTTCATGTGGGGTCCCACAGGGCTCCGTGCTCGACCCTCTTTTATTTTCTATTTATCTACTCCCTCTTGGTTCCATTCTTAGGAAACATGGGATTTCCTTTCACTGTTATGCTGATGACAGCCAGCTATACGTCCCCCTCAAAAAGACAGAGTCCTACTCTGTTAACACACTGCTAGAGTGTTTACACGACATTAAAGCTTGGATGTCTTTGAATTTTCTAAATTTTAATGAAGACAAGACAGAAGTCATGGTCTTTGGTGGTACTTCTGGGGCTAGTGGGTCCTCCATTGCTCTTCTTCAATTGGTTCAAAATGCTGCTGCACGTCTTTTAACTGGCACAGGAAAGTATGAGCACATTTCACCTCTCTTAGCTTCACTCCACTGGTTGCCTGTCCAGTTCAGGATTCATTTTAAAATTCTTTTATTTGTTTTTAAAGCCTTGAATGGCCTTGCCCCACCTTACCTCTCTGAGCTGTTGCACCCCTACACCCCTATCCGATCTCTCAGGTCAGCTGACCAGCTGCTCCTGACGGTGCCTAAAGCTAGGCTCAAGCTCAGAGGGGATCGAGCGTTTGCCGTTGCAGCTCCAAAACTTTGGAACAGACTGCCTCTGCACATTAGACAGGCCTCCTCTCTGTCTAATTTTAAAACTCTTCTTAAAACCTACCTCTTTTCCTTGGCTTTTAACACCAGGTAGAGTGTTGATGTTATGTGCATATTTGCATATTTTACTTGATGTTTACTTATTTAATTCAATTTAAATTGTTTTTTATTGCATTTATTTTATAGTGGGTACCTCTGCTTTTATTGTGTTATCTATTTACTTTGTTTTATCTTTTGTGCAGCACTTTGGAAACCTTGTGTTTGTTAAAATCGTGCTATATAAATAAAGTGGATTGGATTGGATTGGATTGGATATGCTATACTATGCCTTTTTTCGACATGCTATACTATGCCTTTTTTCGACATGCTATACTATGACTTTTTTCGACATGCTATACTATGACTTTTTTCGACATGTTATAGTATGACTTCATCACTTTTTACGACATACTATACTATGTCTTTTTATCACTTTTTTCAACATGCTATACTATGTCTTTTTTATCACTTTTTTCTACATACACTGACTTTTTCAACATACTATACTATGCCTTTTTTTGACATGCTATAATATGACTATTGCTTACAGACTATACTATGACTTTTTCATCACTTTTTTTGATATGCTATACTATGCCTTTTTCGACATACTATACTAGGACTTTGTCAAAATGCTAAAGTATGACTTTTTCATCACTTTCTTCAACATGCTATACTATGACGTTTTTATCACTTTTATCTTTATGACTTCATATCACTTTTTTTTAAATGCTGTACTATGACTTTTTTATCACTTTTTTCTAAATTACTTTTTTATAAATTTTTTCGACATACTATACTATGTCTTTTTTATCACTTTTTTCAACATGCTATACTTGGTCTTTTTTATCACTTTTTTCTACATACAATACTATGATTTTTTTCGACATGCTATAAAATGACTATTGTTGACAGACTATACTATGACTTTTTATTACTTGTTTCGACATACAATACTATGATTTTTTTTGACATGCTATAATATGACTATTGTTGACAGACTATACTATGACTGTTTTATAACTTTTTCTACATACTATACTATGCCTTTTTCTGACATGCTATAATATGACTATTGTTGACAGACTATACTATGACTTTTTATTACTTGTTTCGACATACAATACTATGACTTTTTTTGACATGCTATAATATGACTATTGTTGACAGACTATACTATGACTTTTTATTACTTGTTTCGACATACAATACTATGACTTTTTTTTCGACATGCTATAATATGACTATTGTTGACAGACTATACTATGACTTTTTATTACTTGTTTCGACATACAATACTATGATTTTTTTTGACATGCTATAATATGACTATTGTTGACAGACTATACTATGACTTTTTATTACTTTTTTCGACATGCTATACTATGCCTTTTTTTGACATACCTTAATATGACTATTGTTGACAGACTATATTATGACTTTTTATTACTTTTTTCGACATACAATACTATGCCTTTTTTCTACATGCTATAATATGACTATTGTTGACAGACTATACTATGACTTTTTATTACTTTTTTCGACATGCTATACCAGTGATTTTCAACCACTGTGCCGCGGCACACTAGTGTGCCGTGAGAGATCGTCCTGTGTGCCGTGGGAAATTATCCGATTTTACTTAATTGGTCCAACAAATTTTTTTATTGAGTTACTGCAAATAATTTTCCATTGTTGCACATCTGTGCCTCAATATGATGACTGGCAGAGAAATTAAATACTGTTCTGTGTCAGTAGGTAGCAGTATAGCGCAATAATGACCTTGTTGATTTAAGACAATAGAATTACTGCCAGCAGGGCAGTCATTTTGCGACCAAAATTTGAGTGTGCGACTTAATTTTACATCCAGTCGCACATGTGCGACCATAGGTGTGGGATCAGTAAATTTGCCCCCTTTTTTACACGTTAAACGTTGACATTTCGGTACCTGAGAGCGCGTAAGCGTAAGCTTATCTGTCCTCTCTGAAACACAGAGGCTACGTTCAGACTGCAGGCCAAAGTGGCCCAAAATTTTTTAGGGGTCAAGTGACCAGGTCAGGCTTCTTCAGAAGTAGTGTGAACACTCAAATCTAGCCCAGATCTGATTTTTTCAGATCAGATTCAGGCCACTTCAACATGTGGTCCTGAATCCGACCCAGATCTGATTTTTTTCAATGCGACCGCAGTGTGAACAGCCAAGGCGGATTTGATGTGACTTTTACCTCAAAAACCCTCGCTGCGCCCTCTCTCCCCGAGGGGAGGGGCGGGGCCCCCTGCTTCCAGTGCGGCTGTTAACCGGGGCGGACTGTCCTCAGTGTTACCAAACCGTGCGTCGCATCGCCAGGGCGGGGATAGGCTCACGTAAAAAGGTGATGTCGGCAACCCCCCTCGACCAGCCTGTAAACAAGGAGTTTAACACGCTCGCAAGTCGGGGTCGCCCCGTGGTGCAATGAAAGTGAAAGCCGGCGTGCGCCGGCTGAGGTGGGATCCCGGTCCCTCGGGGTCGGGCGCACCACCGGCCCGAGTCGCCGCACCGCCGGGGAGGTGGAGCGTGTGCGAGGGCGAAGCCAGAGTGGTGGAGGCCCGTAGCGGTCCTGACGTGCAAATTGGCCGTACGGTCACACAGATCTCTTTAGTGAAGTTGCAGCCATAACCCCGCAAATTTGTCTCTCTTTCTCTTCAGTTTTCTCCTCCTCAGCACCTGCGCATGGCTGCCATTACACAAACATTTTAATACAAAATAAAAAAAGAAAAGCTGAATAATAAATAAAAATGCTGACTTCCTCCATAACATCCCTAACTTTAGTGCAACAGCGTGCTGGGTCTGATGTCATTGTTATTGTTCTTTTGCGCATGCGGGTCAGTTCAAAACCGCAAACAGTTCACACTGGAATCTGATATAGGCCACATTTTAAAAGGTAATGTGAACAGCCAAACAAAAAATCGGATCTGAGCAAAAAATCAGAATCAGGCATTAAGACTTGCGGTGTGAACGTAGCCAGAGACAGAGAGCGGAGCTCTGACACACACGCACACACACGCAGAGCTGCAGACGATGTAAACTACATCGGCTCTGCAGTTTGGTTGAAGTCACAGTGAGTCACGGAAATGCCGATAAAGTGGTTTTAAGTGTGGTTACAGTTTTTCATAACTTCGAGCAGACAGCGTTTGCTGTGATATGATATTAATGGCGAGCCAAAAGCGGTCGCGGTGCTGTTGACGTTACACTTCCTCAGAGCCGAGCAGGTACAGCAGTGGTCTCTGTGCCCTGGAGGGTGACTGATAGGCTGAGGTTGTAAGGCAAGGCAACTTTATTTCTACAGCACCTTTTGGTTGTGTCCCTAAAATTTTCAGTTGGGGACCACTATGCTCCTAATGAAAAAAGTTAGTCTGGAGCCCTGCTGCCACCTTTCCCGCGCATCCCGCAGTGACAGGATGTAAGCAGTAGGGCCGAGATCATCGATGTAAGCCTGCAAAAGCGATGGATACATAAAAAAAAAGAAAAATGCAGATTCTGATTATTAGGCTACAATGTGTCATTTTTGGTTGGTGGTGTGCCGCGGGATTTTTTTAATGTAAAAACTGTGCCGTGGCTCAAAAAAGGTTGAAAACCACTGAGCTATACTATGCCTTTTTTCGACATTCTATACTATGCCTTTTTTTGACATGCTATAATATGACTATTGTTGACAGACTATACTATGACTTTTTATTACTTTTTTCGACATGCTATACTATGCCTTTTGTCGACATGTTATAGTATGACTTCATCACTTTTTATGACATACTATACTATGTCTTTTTTATCACTTTTTTCTACATACACTATGACTTTTCAACATACTATACTATGCCTTTTTTGACATGCTATAATATGACTATTG